>LOJH01000088.1:66525-85892 GCA_001685095.1 Ellobius talpinus | reverse complement strand
ATCCATCCATCCATCCATCCATCCATCCATCCATCCATCCATCCATCCATGTACTGAACACATACTGTAGGCCATATGCAGCAAAACTCTATGTCTTCCCCCTTTCCGTCCTTGAATGATGAGCTCTATCTCCTTTAATAGTAAATCTTTTCTAATATCTCTCGAGTGGAGCTAGTCATGACCTTCTTCATCAAGCTCTATGCTTTGCAGAAATTCGTGATAACATTTAGGACATACTTTGTATCGTATGTTTCTTTTTCTTGTTTCCCCTTCTGGTCTGGAAATGCATGAAAGGTGGCAGTAAATCTTATTCGACAATTGTGCATGTTCAGCTCTTGGTATAAGTACAAGTACATAACACCTAAAGCTCATAAGATATAACTGAATTGAACAAGACTAAGGCCAAAAGAAATCATAGCAGGCACACCAGAGGCACATTGCTTAATGTGGATAAGCAGGGGAACTTGCTTAGCCTTTCTGAACTGGAAACAATGCCAAGTACAATCCCAAAATTACTGGGAGGGTAAGTAAAATGATACATGCAAAAATGCTACACAAAGTCTGGGTCCAAAGGAGGCCCAATCTCATTAAACTGAAAATAGTTGAATAAATTCCTCATGCATTTCTAGTTACCTAGGCATTTTGTTTGTTTTATGGAGGCGCTGGGGAATCAACCACAGGGCATGCCAGGCTCATGTTCTACCATTACATGTCCATCCTTTTTGTTTTTAACTTGGGGCTGACAGGATCCTCAAAACTCACTCAGGATAACGTTTATCACTCTTTCAGAGCGTTGCTTTACTATCTGTAGCTGGCTATACCAATAGCGGCAAAGAGGTATAAAGAAGAGTTAACCGAAAGAAAGAGGAAAAGGAAGAGAAAAGGAAAGAAAATATTTCCATTGCATTCACTTTATCCAAAACCAAATTACTACTTTTAAAGAGAATGCACCAGGTAGTAAAAATCAGATACTGGTAGGTTTGAAATAAAGGGCATCTAAAAGCGAAAGGTATACATCTTCCTTCCCAAAACATTTAAAGGATTAAATTATTTGAGGGACTTACCCCTATAGGGCTGAGAGACGCCATTGCTACACTGGCTACTGATGGCCATGCCTTCTGCCTGGTGGGAGCACTAGGAAACTATAAAGTCAGTAGCATTTCAGAAAGCAAAAAACCAAACCACCTGAAGTTAATCTCTTATCAAATTCAACTTGTGTTGAAGCAAATGTGGCCTTGTTTGTGATCTGATTCCATCGTGAGACAGAAATTTCACTGAGATAAATGCAGAATCATTAGACTTTACCCCAAGATGCTAAAAGCTTTTCAGACATGGTGCTGCTATAAGACTGGGTTGAAATCTCCTTAGCTTGGATCTACAAAGCAGGGACTGCAGATGATGTAGGAGGGTGTGGATCTGGCAACACGATGCACTTATTTGTCCCTGTCTGTTTTGGGAAAGGAGAGAACTAAGCTCTGAGAAGATACTTAGGGACAGGATTAAGAGGGACAGAGCGTGTATACAGCTGAAGTTCAGTCACATGCCTTCTGAGTACGCTGTCTGTGAGTCTGGTTATGGCGTGATCATTCAGATGTGGCTTCAGATCATACTAGCCACTCTGCTCCTCTCAACTCTCTATGCACATTCTTTAAATCCTTCCAAAAGCTCTGTGCAACTGGGCATAGAGGTGCATGCCTTTAATCCCAGAACATGGGAGGCAGAGGCAAATGGAACTCTATGGATTTGAGGCCAGCTTAGTCTACATTGTGAGTTCTAGGACAGCTTGAGCTACATAGGGAGACCCTGTCTTGAAAACAAACAAAATAAAAACAAACAGCTCTGTGCAGATGATCATACCTATGTGGGCATGGAGAAATATGGCCCAAGTCCTAGAACTAGAAGTTGATGGTGGCAGAAACAGAACCTTGATGGATTGGCATTACAGTGTTATATACCCTTTCGCTCATGAGCCTGACCAATAAACAGAAGACCAGGATTTGACACCTACTGTGGGCTACATCATATGTAAATGTGACATCTAAAAGGTGGAACAAGCGGACAGCAGGTCTGCAGTGAAGTCTTCCTCTTTTCCTGTCATTCGCGCAAATACAAGACACTGCCCCCAATGGACCATCTTCCAGATGGCAGGGGCAGCGTGCCTCCTTGCCTCCCCAATAACTAATAAATTAATGCATTAATACTTAATGCTATTAATTGGTATGCATCCCTTTTTATGTATTATTCCTGGACCTAATTAAGTATATCTTGTCTGCAAATCTAAGCAGACTGCTTTAGGACCCCTGATTGTTGAGTGTATGGCTGTTATCATTCATAGCATGACCTCCCCATAAAATCCCACACGATGCGTGCCACCCTTCTCATTCCTAGCAGAAGCAGGATTTCTTTGGGAAGCAGTCTTTAGAAAGAAACAAACATGTTTTGTATGTTGGTGACAGTAGGCATGCACATGCAGAGGTAGGGAAATAAATTATGCAGAGGTGGAGGTTGAGGTGTTTTCATCTGATGACAAACTTCAGAATATCTTGGGCATGGTAGCACACGCCTATAATCTCAGCACTTGGGAAGTGGAGGTGAGAGAATCAGGGGTTCAGTGTCATCCTCAGCTACATGGTGAGTTTTGTGAGCAGTCTGGACAATGCAAGACTCTCTTTAGAGAAAAAAATGACAAAACGAATGAATGATCAAACAATAAATGCATTTCCTAATGTCCGACTCACAGGATTCCAGGGATACAACTGGTTGACCAGCCAAATGGGAGTCCTCAAAGTGGAGATGGGCTCTGTGCCCTCACATGAAACCGATGCTTAATAAGCTAATCTAGGGAGCCAGTGTCGACTCTGTCATGTAATGAGATTAGAATTGGGATCTGAGAGTAAATGTTCCAAACCCTTAGCCTAGCATGCGAGGCTGTGGAGACCTGCTTTCAGCCCCCATCTCAAGTCCTGTGCTCAACTCCCCTTAGAGAGCATCAGTGCACCAAGAGGTATAGACCAGACGCTCGGCTTTCCCGCTCACATTTCTCTGGTGACTATTCCCTTTCTGTCTCTCACAATGATGTCCTTTTCTTCTTGACGTCTGAACCAATCTTTATGTTACAGAAACTGCCATTTCCTCCCAACCCTTCCTTAGTCTGCTGCTCAGTGAAGTCATGGCATTGGTGCCACACATTCACCAAACAGTTCATGACAGCCATGCCCTGTTTCGTACTTTGACAGTAATGCGTTCTGAAAGACACATTTTGGAAGGATGTGAGACATTTCGTACTTATTTCTTTAAAATGTCTAGTATAGGCTCTTGGATGCAGTTAGTGTTGAAAATTTCTGGGGCAGTGGAAATAAATAATTGAATACATGGTAGATTTTCCTTAGGGCATTGAGAATGAGGTTAGGGTATGCTACAAACTAATTACAACATTTATGACAGGGCAAGGCTTTGGTCCCAGAGTTTGGAAGCACCTGGAGACAAGAACATGGGTAAGCTATCCTAGGGGCTGGCTAGGATTGGCATAGAAAACAAACAAACAAGAACCCAACAACCACAAGCAACCACACAGATGTTCTGTGGCAGGTCTCTGCGACATGGGTGGTGATCTGTATCCCGAGGTAATCTGATATACATTAGATGCTGAATAAAGATGTGCCCCTCTGTGCCCCCGGCCATCTGCCCAGTGCTTCTCTTTATCTTATCACCTGTCATTAAACTGCACTGTAATGAGTGACTTCTCTATCCCTTGCCACCGAGGACTAGAATATTAGAACCTTCCTCCATGACATATCCAACTCTAGACAGATCGATGATAAATGTTTGCTGAACAGACAGAGGAAGTTAAAAGATGAAAAAAGTGAAGACAGTCATCACAAACATGGAGGCCCTCTACTTAGCTTTGCATTGGAGTCCCAGTGGTGACTATGAGCATTCTGGCATAGATATTACTACTGGCTTGATGACAGTTTATGTCTTCCATGTTTTATTCCGAGAAAGCTTAGCTTCGTTGTGGTAGGAGGGTTTGTCGGAGTGAGTATTCTGGGTCAGCTGGGACATGCTCTAAGAGCAGGTGGTTGAATCCCATGTCTCTGCCCAGACCTCAGCAGCAATTGCTCTGTAACTCTGGGAATTTATGGGTATGTGCCCACAGTCATGTGAGTGTAAAAGCAGCAATACCTTATATCCTCAGGAAAGTCTTGAGAGGTTTGATTTTATCATTCGATTCCTTGAAAAAAATTAATTTTAGATGTTCGTAGAATTGAAAGTACAAACAGTTCCCTGTGCCCGTGTGCTCTGGCCCATCATCAATCACACTACCAAGTTTATCGCTAAAGCATCATTCCTTAAATTCAGATCCGAAAGGATCGAGTAACTGGCCTGATACAGTGTTTATTTCGATAGCTTTACTGTTTTAGTGGTGAATAACTGACATGTACTGATTTAGTACTGATTTGGGACAGCTGTGCTGATACAAGCCCTGGCATCTCATCACATGTACCAGAACAGAGAGAATTCATAGAGATTCTATAGATACCATGTGAATTCTAAGAGGCTGCCACAGATACACCCTGCTCTGGCGAGACCACACAGGTCAGGACTATCTTACAGTGCTTGCTTCAGGGAGCTCTGCGCTGCTGACAGATGGCAAGCAGAACACAGCCCCAATCCAGTCGGCAGGGGTACACTCATTAAGAGTCACCACTGAATCCATTTCCGGCAAAATCCCATTCTGATGAAATATCACTTTCAAGAAAGTGTCAATCTGCGTGAATGGAAGTTACTCCAGGGGTCTATAACGCTGGGCCTGCTGGGAGCTCAGCAGATAACAAGGACTCTCTGCAGGCCTCAGGGTCTTTCCACCCATCATTTTCTGTATGGGTCCTAATCAATCTCCCTTTCAGATTTCTTAGCCGCCATAGATGGCTAGGTGGCACAGGAAGCAAAGGTCATTGACATCCCTCCCAGAACCCAGCATTCCCTCCCTCGTCTACTTTTCCTCCCCAACCAACACCTGGGGGAGAGAAAGTGAAGGAGAGGGGGTGTTGGGAGGACATAGGCCCCTTGCTCTTTCCCTGCTGAGAACCCCTCCCACGGGGGACATTTATTCATCCTGCTGCTGCTTCGAGTACATTAACCATTTGTTTTCTTCAGGGAAAAATCAATCTCTCCCTCTCTCTCATCCCCTCTTCCCTCTACTCCTCAATGGAACACATTGATCTTTGAATGCAGTTTTGTTGTATTTTAGATGCCATTGGTGAATTAAAATAACGCTGTTTGAACAGAGGGTCAAATGTACACAACACCAACCCCAGCTAGTGATGCTCAGGTCACCAAAACCAGACTGCCAGCTTGGCTTCAAAGTCCCCCTTCTCTCCCTCCACCGCTGGATCCTCATTTACCCCATCAACAGGTAAAATTTTAATAGTTCATGCCTCCAGATCTCACTACAAGGCCCCCCCACCATGCGTTGCCTCCTTGAGAACTTTCTGCAGCCATACTTATTCCCCAAACCCAGTGCACACACCTCCTCTTCTAGTTGGCGCTCCAGGAAACCTCAGTTGCCTAGGGCTGCTCTTTCACCTGCATGCCCACAGCCCTTTGTTGGAACACCTGCAATGCAATTTGTCCTGTTCTCGCGGTGATCTCCCGCTGGTACAATTGCAATGAAGATGTGTTAAATCTTACATTTATTGCCTGATATGAAGACTCACTTGGAAGGCTGAATAAAGAGACCTCTTAGCTTGATTTCCCCAGCTCACTCAGCCCATTATTAGGGATGATGAGAGCAAGCATCTGAGTGAAGCCATTGTCGGGATGAAAGGCTGATCCTCACTAGCTGGTGGCAGCCTGCCAGCAAGGAGACCTTAGTTTTAATTTCTCCAATATCACTATCATTGACCCAAAAGCGAAGCTCCCCATTTCCCAGGGGTCTATTCTTTGCTCATCAGTGATTTATTTAATAAATCTAGACAGTAAACTCTACCTTCGTTCCACCGCTGTCTATAACAGTCCATGCTTTTACGTGTTTTATGTGTAGTCCTCACATCTTTCTTTTCCCTTCCATTCTTCTCACGAAAGAAAAAAATACCAGGCCCAGAGAACACCCATAGCTGCCCATGGAACATAAGCTCTGATTTTGTCCATGAATACACATACCAAGAACACAGGGCCGCGGAAGAAAGATGAGGCTCTGCTGTGTGGCCTCGGTCAAGATAATTAACCTCTCCGTGAAGCAGCAACATTAACCATGTCAGACTGCAAGGATAAAGGAGTGCAAGACCTGGCACCTGGAAAACACTTCTCAGGAAATACCCTAAAGCGTAAGTGCTAAAGACAACTTCTGCACTCTTAGTTATGGTTCAGCCTTAGCCTGCTTCCCTATTATGGAGACGGTTCACACCAAGTCCTCACAGGTTTCCAACTGGGTGCTTCTTAAAGGGATGTTTTGAAACTTTACATTGAAAATTTTTTAAAAAAATTTATTGTGTGAATACATACGCACACGCACACGTGTGAGTGTGTATATTAGTGTAAGGTGTGAGTGTATGCCCTTCTGTGCATGTGGGTGTTCACAGAGGCCAGTACAGGGTGTCTGATCACTTGGCCTTGGAGATACAGGCCTGTGATGTCCAGGGTGGGTGCTGGGATCTGAACTCTGGTCCTCATGATTGAACAGCAAGTGCTCTCACTGCTGATCCATCGTGCCAACCCAACAGGGAAATTATGTTTTTATTGTTTCTATTTTCTTGCTAAGGATGCCGACAAGTACATTGAAAGCACTTTTTATTTAACAACAACCCTATGGAGTAAGCGTCACCTTCCTTTCATAGGTGAGGAAGCTGGAGAGAGAACAGGGTGACTGGGTCTGGGTTTAATCAGAGACTGACTCTAGGCATCAGCCTTTATTCCACCAACACAACACCATTGCTTTCACACCCACGCCGCCATCTTTGTGTGAGGACCCACAAGAAAGCTGTGTTGTATTACACTGCATCCTAGCACAGCGAACTTGTCTCTCTCTACCCTGTGTTCTTAGATAAATGCTTTCTAGTTATGTGGCTTACTTGGTTGTATGGTGTTTAAGGGAACATTACATATACTATGGCATACGACTCTCAGCATACATATTTCAATATTTTGCATATTTGTTGAATCCTAAAGTATAAGTTGTATTTCATATTGAAACATCAGCTTAAACAGAGTCAGAAATCTTATTTCCAGGCTGCTAGAAGAGTTTTCCAAGAGCAAGCTCAGGTCTCCTGTCACCCTCTCCTCTCCTTAGCTGACATGTCTCTCCCTGAGCTCTCCCCGTTATCACTCAGCTACCACCTCCAATGGGCATCTGCCTTTGCAGCTTAGTTCATAGGACTCAATACTACCTTCCTTCTGATGATCTTCAGACATGTCAGGCCATTAGGACAACTGTCACTCCCTGCTCTTCATTCAGCAGATACTGCAAGCCACCAAGTTTCCCAACTCAAAAATGCCAGCCGGAATCAGCTGGTGAGACCCGTGCCAAAGGTCCAGCATTAAAGATAATGACACCAATTGTCCACAGCCCATTTAACCCTGGAGGATTGCTGTGTGATCTCTAAGTGCAGAAAACACTTTTCCCTCTTTGGAAGCTCTGGGCCTTTATGTATTTCCCAACTTTTCCACTTTTTTAAAGCACTTTTCAGTTTGGGAGGAGGAGAGAGGAAGAGAGACATGGGGAGGAGTATCAGAGCTGTGGGGGCAGGGCTTCCTAGTCCTTTGAAGCCTGAAGAATTCCATCGTGAGTCTCAAAGTGCCTGACATGAAGTTGCAGGATTTGATTTTTACTTGCTGTGCCTTCGATGAATCGTTGCTTTGTCTACTCTCTCTCTGTTTCTAAATGGGGTGCCACTGTGTGTTGAACGTGTGTAATGTGTTTTCCCACGTTATAGGGGCTCACAGTCAAGGCATTGCCTGAGTTTCAGAAGACATTCTGCACTTACACTTCTAAACAGTGCTAGAGTTGTTGAAAAGCAGGGGAGAATTTTACAGTCGTACTAGATGCATTCCACATTATGAGACACAACAAGCCTATGAGGAAAAAGGGGCAGAAGATGCCGTTTTAAAATATGCTTAGATGCCGGGCAGTGCTGGTGAACTCCTTTAATCCCAGCAGTCGGGAGGCAGAGGCAGGCAGATCTCTTTGAGTTCAAGGCCAGCCTGGTCTACAGAGCAAGTTCCAGGACAAGTTCCAAAGCTACAGAGAAACCCTGTGTCAGAAAAAAAAATTTGCTTTTGTGTTGGGTTGAGATAGAGTAGACTTGTCATGGTTCTCACTGATTGTTAATTTGACAGAACATAGACTCATCCAGGGAACCAATCCCTGAGCGTGTCTGTAGAGAATGGCTGAAATGGGAAGAGATCAATCCTCAGTGCATTTCTTCTTTCTTCTGTTGTATTTTTAAATATTTATTTTACTTTATTTTTTTGTGTGTATGTGAGTATTTGCCTGCATGGATGTTTGGGCCATCTCCCCAATCCCCAAGTAATCCTTTCAACTGTCTTGTGACAAAGGCATGGCTGTCCTCACTTAATAAACAAGACCAGTAAAACTGCAGCCCCGAGTCTGCTTGGCTAACAAATGACCATGACAGAATTTAAACCTCTATCTACCCTGCGTTCATAATGCTCCCTTTCACTTATACAGTCTCCAAAACCACGCAAACCTTAAAACAAGACAACCTGATAATACAGTTTGCATTTCTTACATCGAGTTGACTATAAGAGCATTAACTAATCTAAAATAGCTATGTCAGTTATTATCTCAATACGTGATGACGTGCCCTAAAGTTTACAAATAAGTGATACACAACTGAAAACATGGAAAAGCAAAGGTTTTGTCTAGAGGAGAAAAGTGGCTTGCACTTTTAACAAAAACTAAAACCATAGCGGTATACCACAGTTTCGGGATCATGAATCACATGTTAGGTCAATATGATACAGCCTAGCCCTTGTGTGGCTGCAGCATTATAGGCTAACTTTGTGGCCACTGCTGATGTGAGAGATTACCAAGCTACAACCTAGCTCTCAGGAGCTCTTTGTCAGTATGGAGAACACAGAAACAAGAATGTATTATCATGAAGCTCATAGTCTATAATGCAAGATGCTACGCAGGCCACGAACCAGCAGCTTGCCAATCATCTGGCCCACAGCTACTTCCTTTGGCTTTGTGGTGTTTTTAAAAACATGAATAAAGGTTAATATTTAGAAATTGAGAAATATCACATAAAAATTTCATCTATTTGTAGCTATCCAAGAAGTTTAAAAAAAAAGTGTGATGACAAAGAGCCCAGAATATTTCTGAGCGGACATCACCAACCTGAGAAACAGAGCTGCTGTTTTCATATGTATGCACATATTTATATAAATAAGGGCTTGTGCTCCTTCAACAATTCCATCAGGGAGTCACTTAAAACCACCTCATACTACCAGAAGCATATTTGATATAATAACGAACCTTGTTAATAAAGCCTACATGACTGGATAAGTTCCATTTACTGACATTTAAGATGGCTGGCATAAAAATTCCTGAGGCAGTATTTACAGGAGCATAAAGGACTGAAGTCATAAGTCGATGAGGATGCTGGTAGAGGTGTGATGGAAAGACAGACGGAAAGTGATGCACTAGACCACCTCCTTCCTTCCACTGTATCCCAGCCTCCATTCCTGCCTTCCCTCTATATAAACTTCCTTTCCTAGCTCTCCAGTGAAACCACAGCTTCATATCAAGTACCTACTGACTGTCAGAGACTACACAAATTTTATGAGCAACAACCCTGCATATTGATATTATTTTACTAGAAAGATGTCTATCAAAGATTCTAGTCAATACATTTTTTCCTGCACTTAATAACAAAAACAAATACCCCTGCTTTGCACAAAGTTCATGTCTAGTGCAGGAGAGTCTTGAAGATGTGCCAGCTCTAAGGCACTTGTCCGCTTAAATGCTGCCCGTGACATTTAAATTGTACGGTGACCTTGAACAAGTTATTCAAATTCTCTTGTGCTTAGGGCACAGATGTATTAATTGAAACCAACATGGTCATTAATCATGTAGCTGTTCACAATGCTACAACCATTTATATTATTTATACAACTCTCAGTACAGTTATTACAGAGGTTAAATACAATGCCCACATGAAACATAAATACCCAGTTATTATTCAGAACGATAGTAAGAACAAACTTAAAGCCACTGAAAGGGAAGCATGCTATAGCATATTACTAGTGGGTAAATAAGTCCGTGTTTATGGAACAAACAACGTGTGCTAGACAAGCTGTATCTGTGTCTCCACCCTCCTGATACTGTAGCACATTAGTGTGCATTATTCAGAGTTTCAGGAGAGGAAATAGGCGGTAGAAGAGAAAGCACATTGACATTTATGGCTCTATTAGGAGGCCCAGACTCGTTTGGCTACAGAGCTTATGTCCACCTGCTGTGGCTCACAGCTTGGAATATGGACAACTCCAAGTGCTTAAGACAACTTCCAGTTCAGACTCCCATGGGCACTGTGGAGCTGCCTTGGTGCAAGGGTCCCATGAATCCGATGTCCCTTGACTTCTGACTCATAGCACAAGGCAAAGCTGAGGGACCTTCCTTTGGAGGCAGATGCAAGAGACTCGGGACAAAGTCAATGAGGATTCTGAGAAGTAAACCTACTAAGGCATGCATATCTTCCCTTACTATGTGCAGGTAATGTTCATATCCCTATCCGACATCGGTATTCCAATGCACACGGAAAAGAGTCAACACACACAGCCACTGCAAAGTGTCTTCAAAGACGGCCCACATTACTTTGAAGTAAGTCCAAAGAATTCAAGTTCAGTGCAGATTGAAATGCGGCTCTGTCTGCCAGGCAAGTTCTGTCAATTGAAGCCACTCACCTGAGCTCTTTGCTCTCTAATCCCTGAGAGCTTCCTCTGTTCAGAAATCTCCCAGAAGAGAGGCAGGGCTGCAGTCTCTCAGGCCAGACTTTAAAGAAGGGAATGGCTATTTCTAAGGACTCTGCTGTGCATCTGGCTCTACTAAGTGTGTTAGTGCATTAACTTAGTCCATTTTCCACAGCTAAGTGTGAGCCACAAGGAGCATACTTTCCTCTTCTAGTTCCCCTGTTCCTCCAGAACCGTTCCTGGCACACAGGCGGTGATGGCTCTGGCTGCTGTCCGCGGGTTCTTGCGGCCGTGCCTCAACACTGCACCCTCATGTTTTCCCTTGGATCGTAGGAGATGAAATCCTGAACATTGCTGTCTCAGAATCTCATGTCAGCCAAGTTGCAGCTTCTGCCCCTGGAACCAGAGTTACCTGTGCTGGGGATGTGAAAAGCATGGCTTAGCCAACAGACACAAGATTTTGTGGTTGTCCAGTGCTACCATTTCTTACATTGTTTCAGACTCCACCGGTATGCCACTGGTCTCATGTTTCCTAAGTGGTTCAATGCTCAATAAATATTGGTTAAACTGAGTGGATGAGCAGTCCCTATAAAGGGCATTATTATGGTTATAGAACTCAGCCCCTCAGAGGTGAGGCAGTAGGAACTCTCCTCTACAGCTACTGGCTGTCAGGGCTGAGTGCTGAGCCTGGGCTGTTTCATGTCAATGCGCTTTTGCTTCTTCCTCTCAGGCTCTGCCCTCAGGGGACATATTCCTCTCCACCGCTGCCCCCATCTTATCTCAGGGAGTAAGCACTGTTTTCAGCCTTCCTCCTGCTGGTGCACCCAACTGCACCTGGAACCTTTCCCCTAAATTGGAAGCACACATTAATTGTCAAGATAAGCAGCGTATTAAATAGCTATTAGACCTGGTGAGACTCCCTGTCAAAAACGCAAATTGTGTTTGCAGTGCCATTGAAGAAGCCGTGTGTGAATGGCACAGAGCTGAGGCTTACAGCTTTCTAGCTGACTGAAGAACTCAATGAAAGTTCACTGGTCTTGCTTGGTCAGAAGCTCATTTCCTGATCAAATGCCCAAAGTCTATCCATCTTCAGGTCCTGGTGTAGGGAGGGCTATTTCTTGTCCTTGAGATACCTCACTGTCAAGGGTACTGCAATCGAGGGGTAGACAGAGACAAAATCTACCCCCACTTTTCAAACGAGAAGACAGAGGCACTAAAAGTTAGTGTATTTCCCCTGAGATATAGTAGAAAGCACATGACATTAAGAACTAGATAGATCTGCGTTTTCAATCTGACTCCTGCTTTAAATCGCAGGCAACTTGTTCCTGTGGCTTCCATTTTCTCATGTATATGAAGACAGCTCTATTTCGGCTGTGATCTACATCCTACGAAGATCACGTGTTGGAAGTTTGGTCCTAGTGTGTAACATTCAGAGGTGGCAAGACCTTAAAGAGACAGAAAGGACTTAGTGGGAAGTTTTGATGTCACTGAAGGAATGTACTTTGAAGAGATTTAAATTAGTTCTGTTGCTGGGACCCCAGTCACGTTGTGAATTCTGTGTCATGCTGGAGTCTCACACCCCGCACCGAATCCTTGACCCTCCTCTTCTACCATGAAATCAATTGCCACAAGGCAATCACAGCAGCCTCACTGATGCTAGTGGTGTGTGCTTGAGCCTCCAGAACCATGAACTAAACAAACTTTCTTTATGAAATTACCTGGCTATTGGAGTTTCATTTTAGTAACAGAAACTAGATTAGCGCAATGGTGTGTGTATTGGTAACACTTCTGACAGAGTCTACCGCACAGCTAGGCTAGAGTAGACAGAAGGTTTCTAGTTCAGCATCTGGCCTGTGGCATGAGCTCACCAGGTGAAAACAGGGTAGCCAGCATAAACACCAAGTCACGGTCTGTGTTTACACAGACTGTCATCCTGCACACTTGTAAACAACGTTCTCCGGGTCCAAATCTGCAGCAATGCTATGGAACAATGCCGGAAGCACGTTTTCCCACTTGCAGCTGGGCTATACAGAGAGCATCTGCAGTCATAAATGTATGTCTGCTGGAGAGTTCATGGGCTTCCCGGGGGTGCGGGTGAGGAGTGAGGACAACGGGTACAGAGAGGGCACTGCAGAGCCGTCACAGCTCATGTTCCCTAGAAAAGAGAACCAAAATTAAACCAACTAGAGGAATCTGGGGGTGGACAACCAGAGCTGGGTGCTTTCTGCATGTGATGGAAGGTAGTAGTTAAAGCTGCAGGCATGAAGGAGGTCACCGTTAGTTCAGGATGAAAAAGGAAAAAACTGAACTGCACTTGACCCCAGAAAACTCAGGACTCAGCTCAGTGTGTGGCACAAAGCACATGTCCAGTGAATATTTGTTGAATTAACAAAGCAGTACCAGGTTGACAAATACATTGCCTTTCTTGAAAAAGCTTGTGTGTTCTACTTGTCTTATAATATAGATTTATGTTTCAGTGACAACTGAAATCTCTCAATTTCTGGAAGAATCTGAGTTTCTCAGTGTTGAGAAGTCTTGCCCTAAAAGCTTATCAAACCACCACCAATGGTTGCGTGTGTCTGTGTGTACATGCCCATGCGTGTGCATGTGTGCACAGGAACATGTGCGGGCCAGACGGTAATGCTGGGTGATTCCTCCAATTGTTCCTCATCTCAGTTTTTGAGACAGAGTCTCGGTGAACCTGATATTCGTTGATTGATCAGCAATGGCTGAACACTTAGCCTCTAGTTCCCTTTTGTTTTCTATGTAGGTATTGGGGCTGCCACTCAGGTCATCGTGCTTGCCACCTCCCCAGCCCTCCAACACCAGTATCTACTCGGCATGGAATGGAGTCCTGGCTGGCTCTTTGAGTCTTCCCATCCTAGTGATATATCTCAGCTCCTCACAGACTTGGAAATTAGGGAACATGTTTCTTGTGTGCCTGAGAATTCTCAGTATCTATCAGGGTTCTTGACTATAGCAAGATCTCAATAAATAGAGGTGTTTGGTCTTAATGAGCTTGCATAAAATCTTATCAAGGAAGGTAGAAAAATGGAACGCACTGGGACCCTTGTGCTGAAACACGAATTGTAAATTTTGAAAGAAATAACTGGTACTGGAAGAAAACAATACTCAAGGAGTCACGATGAGGGGGCTGAACTGGTGAAAGGGTTTTACTGGTGCGAGGGGTAGTCGGACTGGGGAGACAGCAGGCAGAGTTGGTTATAGGACCACCAGAAATGCGCTTTCCTTCATTCCTCAGCCATGCGTGCACTGCCATCTTAGGCCTGTGCTGCTCTAAGTAATGGGGACAGAATGGTGAAAGTCACTACATCTGATCAGAAGGGCCTGGTTATGCTGTAAAGCCCTTTGGAGCAGACACGCCCAAGGAAAACACCCAACTATCACAGAGAGTTCTGGCTTACAGCGAGGCAGGGGACAAACAGCAAGCGAACTTTTGAAGGCTAGAGCATGTCTTGGGTGTTCTGACACCACTGAAGATAACCTGAGGGGTAAATCGGATGTCACACAGGGCTTAAACAAGCTTACAGGAAGTGATATGAGAGAAACAATTGCAGGGGTGCAAAGCCTACCATTTCCTGGTATCTTTTCAAATGTAATTATTGGATAAATTATAATAAAAGCATTCACACCATTATGTGCCCTAGAAAAGGGGCCAGCAGATTTAATGTGCATTTCTGTCTGTCATTAGGCAACCTGCCTAAAAGAAAGTAATGACTGCTATTGCCCTTCCACCACGGTCCTGTGGAAGTTCCCAGAGAATACAACTGCATTTCCACAGGACCAGGAGCTCTGGAGTTCTTTACCAATTGTGGTGATTTTTGGAGTCAAAAGCCAATAATGTGGCACTTATCAAGATGCAAGGGAGTTGAAAGACATTGGAGAATTATTTATCCCCAGTTATTTGTCTGGGGATTTTCTTAGGGATCCTCCCAAACTTAAGCTATAGTTCCTATGTGATTTTATAAACATTTGTGTCAGAACCTTGTCATACTTTCCTTAATACATTTTCAGACCAGTCCCACACTGCTAGGTGAGTAAGTCCTGCTTAAAGGTTTTCTTTTTTTTAACACTGAACAGAGCTACAACATTACATTTCCCCCCATGAGACTTACTTCTCTGCCTTTTGCAGTTAAATAAAATAAGTTTATCATCTCTCTTCTCCTCCAAAGGCCTTCCCGCATTTGAATGATATCCCTTTGCCTGCTAGTGGCAGAAGGGGAACAGCCAGGGCCGATCTGACTCATCAGGGCTGATGGGGTCTACAGACCCTTTCACCTAAGTGGGTCTCTTTAGACATAGGGAGTTGCGATGAATGAAACTCCTTCACATACACACTGAGGATAAGACACCACCGCAGACTGAAAGGCAGTGACACCCACAGCTTGTCCTAAGTGTTCATAACTGGAAGGTGCACAGTTCAAAGCCAGGACTTCCATCCTCTGTGACATTCCCCATCCAACTTCTTAGAGCGAAGGCACAGACATAGCACATGCTTGTAATACCAGTACGCAGCAGGAGGCTAAGGCAGGAGACGGTCACGAGTTCAAGGACAAACTAAACTACAAAGCCAGAAGCTGTCTTCCAAATGAATAAGAAGGGGAATAAAAGAACCAACAAAATACTTCCATTCCAGTCCTGTTGGCCTGCCATCAAATAGATTCCCAGGTCCAAACACACAATGAGACTAGGCACAGGCAAACTGACCGCACTGACAACCTGTTGAGTTCCTCAGCATACCTGCCTTCTGATAATAAAAGATACGTGTGCTTACGGGCATATGTCAAGACAATGAAATAAACCACAATAGGAACACAGGAGATTTGAAGGAAAAAAAAAAATGACTTCAGGTACGTTTCCTTGTTTTGCCTCTGGTGGTGTTCCGGATAACCTTTTCTCGGTGCGCCCAATGAGTTTTGAAGGGCATTTTTCATTCATTTGCCCTTTGGAATTGAATTATCGTCATCTGAAGGTGATCCAATGCTGCTGTCTTACCCACGCTTATTATAACTGTCTAAGGATATGACATCCAGACTGATGTGCGCTGCTGCAGGGGGCCGGTTTGATGCTAATGTATTTTCTGAGTCCCTTGTAAGCAATTCCATTTTCTTCCCCGTCTAACCAGATTTTTAGACTGCACTTCAGTTGCCTGGCTCTTAGCATCTGTCTGAAAGTGTGCATCTCTGTGTGCTCTCAAATCCCTGTTACCTGAACACAAAGGGCACGGCAGTCGGTCCAAAAATCCACCCGCTTTGTTTGAGACTCAAGATCCATGTGGGGGAAATTCGTCATCTTTTTTTCATAAAAAAAATTAACCTCCTTATAATTGGGCCAGGGTTTGCTACTAGATGTGTACAGAAATAAAAGGAGGAGGGAAAGAAAGTCCGGGGGACTTGCCCTCCCTGCTGAATATTTCACAACCACCCAGGAAATAGAATGGTGAAGTGGAATGGACCAGGGTTTCTCTCCTTTGGTAGAGTGAGTGCCTCACATGCCCCAAGCACCTTGCTTCAGTATCTGCCACTGAACAGAAGCAGGCACTGTGCCCAAGGACTCGTCATCGGTACATGAGGGGTGGAGATGGGATGACCACAAGTTCAAGGTTATCTTTAGCTATGTAATGAGACCGAGGCCAGTCTGAGCTATATAAGCTCTACCTCAAACAAACAAATCAGCCAACCAACAAACAAAACAAAAGCAAGTCGGAATGATGGCCTTCAAGCTGATAATCAAGGGTGAAAAGGTTGACCTGAGTAGCAAAGGCCCAGTCTGTCATCTTAGCAGGGGGCACTGAAGCAGGGGCTGCTTTATGTGAGACAAAGTAGTATGGAAGGCCTTCAAATTCCTACGACTTCTCTCCATTTCTTGGGGAATATTTTTTAATACAAAAATTTTGAAAACCTATTTATGGGCTCCAGAATATACCTTGCTGCTTTACATCCCCATTTGTTTGCTTGCTTACTGTAGGCTGCGTCTCAGACCCAAGGTATAGTTCGTCCTTTAAACCATTGTGGAGCTGCTCAGAGAAGTGAAAACAAACTGGTACTGGTTATTCTTTAACTAGAAAACCTATAAGGAAACACTTTATACCATGATGCCTCTGTATATTCTGTACCTATTTTTGTAAATGTGGTCATGTGCTATACCATACAACTAGGATTCATAAAAGAAGCAATCTGTTCATAAGCAGAATTGCCATGGCCCTTCAAACTCAGGCTCTACTTAATGAAAAACAGATTTTTATGCCTAATATTACACCTTACATTTTTCAAGTTAAAGATTTTTTTTGCATTGGCTTCTTCTGCATGAATTTGTTTCCATCTCATTTTGAAAGCCCTCCAACTATATCTATGACCTAACCAAGTCTTGTTCCACATGGAGAAAATAGCTTCATCTAGCTGATTAAGAAACACTCAGCACAAACCAATAAGTACCTGAAGACCTTTAACCCTAGCCCCAAAGAGGCAGGGGCAGGCCAGGAGGAGTCTCTGTGAGTTCAAGGCCAGCATTATGTTCATATTGAGTTCTAAGACAGTCAGGGCCACATGAAGAGACTGTCTAAAACAACACTCTCCCCAAAAGCTCAACAACCCCCCAAACAACAATAATAATAACACCCTGAAAAAAAGAATCTTACAGCTCTGCTATGTATTCTTTGTTTTATTTCTTTTCAGGGCCATTATGTGCACTTTGACAGGTGTGGTCAACCCTTTTCTCTAGTGCAAGATTATCCTGGTAACACAAGGAACTGTCAACAGTTCAGTGCGCTCCACTGGAGCTGAGGTAAATGGTCATCTGATTAACTCTACACTCCAAGAATTCACCAGGCACTGGAGATGATTCTGCAGTCACCGTGTTTGGATCGTCTCTGGACTAGCACTACACATCACAAAAAAATTGGATGCTTGTGGTTATGAGCCATGAAGCTCGTAGAGGAAGGTGGATGCACTTAGAGAGGTCAGCAGACATATATTGAGCACACACTGTGGATTAGGCTCTGAACATATAGAAATTAAAACACACCACACCAATCAAAGTTCTTCTGGGGGAAACTATGCTTACTGGGCACTGTAATAAATCTTGGTGTATATATAGCCCATATCTATAATTCAGCATAGGAGTTGTATCTACATCAGGGGAAGAAACAAATCCCTTTGGGCTTGATCACAAGCTCATCTCAGGAAATTCTATGACATTAAGGAAATTTATTACATTTTCCTAGATGAAGAAATTTCATTTAAAGAAATAGAAAATTCAATCTAGTCTGTGAAGCAGGTTCTCTGGGGGATATTATGTGTGCATTTATGAACTCATCTTGCTAGATTATTCCCAAGTCATTGACTCGGAGCTCCGAAGAATAGACGGATTCTTCCGTACTGTTAAAACACACAGCTGGAATTGAGAGGTGGCTCAGTGGGTAAAATACGGGCTGAGCAATTGTGAAGACTGTAATTTTTGAATCCCTAGAGAGTCTACTGAAAGCTCCGTAGATGTGGTCAGTTATTCATAATCCTTGTGCAAGGAAAATGGAAGCAGAAGGTTGCTGGAGTGGGCTGGCTTGCCAGACTAGCCAAGAGAGCCACTTCTGGATTCAGTGAGAGACTAGGTCTCGATAGACAAGATGAAGCAGGATTGAGGAAAGCATCCAAAGTCAACCTCAGGTCTCTATAGGCATGTGTACAAATGACCACATGCATGAACACTGACATACACCACATGAGTGCGCATGTACACACACACACACACACACACCCACCAAAAAAACCATACAGGCTAAATGTTATTTGACAAATAACTTGGAAATATAAGAAACTATCTTTCCCAATTCTATATGCTGTCGTGGAGTACTACGATTAAAAGCCTCTCTAAATAGTAAACAAAGGCTGACTTTTGTCTGACTTGAGAGCTTCAACATCGTTTGTGTCACAAGCAAGAACAGCAGCCAAATCACTCTGAAAAGCCTCCACGAGTGTACAGCTCGGCAATTGCTACTGGTCACGATGAGTGTGCAGTGTGCTCTCACACTCTTCTTCCTGCTCTTCTACTGGTCACGATGAGTGTGCTCTCACACTCTTCTTCCTGCTCTTCTACTGGTCACGATGAGTGTGCTCTCACACTGTTCTTCCTGCTCTTCTACTGGTCACGATGAGTGTGCTCTCACACTGTTCTTCCTGCTCTTCTACTGGTCACGATGAGTGTGCAGTGTGCTCTCACACTGTTCTTCCTGCTCTTCTAGATTACACAACCTGACACAGACTGTGAGAGTCTGGACCACTCCTTTATCTATCCAGTCTTCTGCCAAACATACCAGGCTCCAGGAGACTAACCAATAGGAGGGCCCCGAAAAGAATCTCTGTCTATAGCAAGAGCTCCCTTGGTCAACAGGATCCAGAAAAACAAACAAAC
Source organism: Ellobius talpinus (assembly GCA_001685095.1). NCBI lineage: Eukaryota > Metazoa > Chordata > Mammalia > Rodentia > Cricetidae > Ellobius > Ellobius talpinus. The sequence goes on along the minus strand of LOJH01000088.1, from coordinate 66,536 downwards.
AAACAAACAAA
>LOJH01000088.1:57271-66444 GCA_001685095.1 Ellobius talpinus | reverse complement strand
GCACTTGGGAGGCAGAAGCAGGCAGATCTCTGTATGTTCGAGGCCAGTCTGGCAGTCTAGTCTTCAGAGTGAGTTCCAGGACAGTCAGGACTACACAGTAAAACCCTGGCTCTAAAACAAACCAAACAAAATGAAACTTGATGACAAAAATGAGCCCAGAGTGTGTGGGATATAGCACTAGCCTAGCTTTGAGGAAGGAAGGCAAGAAGACGGCCTCCAGGAAGAAAACCTAATCAACAGGTAAACTATACTTACATTTATTCCTTACCTCATATATAGCCCCATCCACTTCCCTCCTATGATTGAGATGACTGACTTCATCCACAAATGTTAGTGTGCGTGTCTAAGAAGTGGCTTGTTTTCAGAAAAACTACAATCCAACACATCAAAAATATTAGAGAACTTGCCCTGAAACCTCTAGTTGTATTTTATCCGTCAAGTGAATAAAAACTGCAAAGCCTGACAGGGTTCAATACGCCTGTGGTATCCATTTCTTAGCCAGTCCTTCCAGATAGTCTCAAATAGTAGCCCCCTTGTCATCTTAAAAACAAACAAAAGCACAGACAAACAAACAACCACACAAGGTCCAGCAATGGAGAGGGAATGGACTAAAGAATAAAATGCTGGCTCTGCAAGCACGAAAGCCAAAGCTCAGGTCCCCGGAACCCACACAAATGCCAGGTGACTGTGATGGCAGCTTGTAATTCCAGCACCAAGAAGGTGGAGATAGGGGACCCACATCTACAGGTCAAACCGCAAGCTAGATGGGTGCACACAGACAAACTCTGGCTGTAATGGAGAGACTCGGCCTCCATGAATACGGTGAAGAGCAAGCAGGAAAAGCACCCAATGTCAGCCTCCAGCATGCACACACAGCTCCCGCAGCCACACCCGCGTGAGTGTCATGCACACGCACTCCTGCAAATAAGTGATTTTTAAAGCATCTTGATATTTAAGTATTTGTTATTGACACATCTGGATGTTATTATCATACCCAATTACAATTCTACTTCTTGAAACATAAGGCAGACTTATGCAAAATTCATGCCACTGTATTCATTAATCAGTGGGACCCCGCATTAACATTTCAGTTGTTAACTATGGTGGTGTGTACAAATCCTGGGGGTAGAGTGTCTGAAGTAGCTGGGAGAGGGGCACTCAGAGGGCTCTACACAGAAGCTATTACCAAGTGGGTGTTGGTACTTTACTATTTTAAGAAGCAGAAACAGTGTACACTGCTGGAGTATTACTCTCTCTCTCTGGTGGAGTAATTATACATGTACACACACACTCTGTTGGAGTATTATACATGCTCTCTCTCTCTCACACACACACACCTTTGTAAGCACTCACAGTACTTAACTGCTAGAGGTAAGCCATTCCCTCCAAGAAACAACTTAAGTAGCTGTTGACTTGTTTAAGAAAGATCTAGAAGACAACAGAGAAATTTTTATCTGGTTTATACTAAAGGGAAGCAAGACAATGTCGTGGGATCTGTGCAGACCTTTGATGGGTTGTGTTTTCAAACGAGCAGTATCTATTACCCTTCCACAATACTGCAGTTTGATCTTTACTCTCAAGCGAACCTGAAAAGCAGCAGCCAGTATCCAGGCGAGCACTGTCCACACCCTCACTTGATCCTCTATATTTTAGGCTCCCTGCTGATATAGCTTGATGGGGACTGGCAGGCTGTGGCTGCTATGAGTTTTCTAAACAGATTTGCTATACTAGGAGCAAAGGGCAAGGAGATGTAGCCGTTGGTTTTGTTTCCTGCCATTACTAAGCGCTCTCTGAGAAGAGGCTACGTAGACAAATGAGTTTTTAGAAGCATGGATACCAGGTAGGTGGACTGACCATACCAAGACAAGTTGAAGAAACAAGGAATGCTTCAGTAAGCCGGCAGATCGTGAAAGATATGGAAATGAGTCCTACAGAAAGCAAACAACAGCCTTACAACTTTCTCTTCTGTGAAATAAAACCGGCCAAATGACCCAAAGGCAGCTAACTGAATTCTCAATCAGCAGTGTGGGGCAGAAACTGTTACCACTATAGCAACCTTATTAACCAAGTAAATTTATTTCCTCAGTGGGAGAAAAGGATGAATACGGTCAAAAGCAGAACTTATGAGTCATATAAAGTGTGCATGCCGCAGAGATCACTGTTAAGGCTGATTTCCCATGGAACATTTGTGTTTTGATAAAAACCTTTCACGCTGCTGTATGTCATTGTCCATTTGATATACATGCCATGAGCGACCCAACAAATGTGTCTGCTCGGAAGTACACTCCCATCCATCTTACACATTTTAACATTTACAATGAGTTTCAGGACATCAAAATCCAAATAAACCCGAGGTACTGTATGAGTGAGTAACTGTCTCTCTGTAGGTCCCATTAGCAGGAAAACTGAGTAGTGGTGGCTAAGATGGTCTGGGCCAGCTCTACAGTACTATCAGGACAAAAAATGTCAAGGTTCATTGTGAATTGAATCCCAACTTGTATTTATATTGGAAAGAAAAAGAAAGAAAGACCATAAACGAGAGTCTTCGTCTGTGGTATAATCACACAGCCGGTGTTGGCGAGGCTGATACTTTAGGTTTTCTGTTCATTACATTTCAGGACAGATGGTCCCTCGGTGGTGACTCTTGTAACAGTGCCAGGGTAAGGGAACAGCTACCTGGTTGCTATCTGCGAATTCAAAGAGATTTTTATTCCATGTCTTGAAGCCTTTCCTTTTTCTTTTATTTAAATTCTCACTCCTGGGGGAATCAAACCTGGAAGCTTGGATCTGCTAGGCAAGAACTCTGCCACTAAGCTGTATCTCAGGCCCTCCCTTCCCCTCATTCTCTGGTGAGCCCCTACCATCCTGGATGTCAAGGTAAAGACATTTTTCCGTCATATGACACGGTTGGCCTTCAGTATATTATTCTATGTCCTGACTCTAGGGAACATTTGTCCAGTACGTGTTATGCATTTTACAAGGGTGGAAGCCTCAGACCTTTTGACAGCCTCTGTCATCCTCTCCAACCCTAACAGCCAATGACAGCTAACAAATGTCATTTAGATCTGCAAAACAGTGAATGATTTGGCCTCATGCTTAGAACAGACATAAACCAACCCATTCAAAGTGAATTCTAGGGACCATTCATTGCTAGGATTTCTTTAGGCCTGGCTATGAGTATATAAGCAAGCTGTCTGGGAGTCCTTGGCATCATCCTAGAGCTATCAAGGTGTGTCAGTCAGTCTTGGGATCAAGCTAGACCAGCAACATGGCAAAATCAACAGAAACAGGTGTCTTGAGCCATAGGCTATGACTTCTCAAACATGGATTGACTGTTGCATTTTTAAGTCACAACCACCAATATTCCCTTTATTGAGCAAGTCAGTTTGAGTCACGGTTTTTGCCATTGTAACAGAAAGCAACGTTATTTGCTCCTGTCATGGTAGGATATGAATCTCAGAATCACAGGTTCACATAACCATTCAGCTCTCAAATTACAAGGTCTTCGCATTCAAGGATCAGTATCAGCTTTGCAATATTGTCACTAGCAGATCTCTTCACACTTAGTTCATGTTTAATAAACACCTCATAGTAGACAACAAAGAAACCAAATCAAATTAACTAATCTGCTTCCTTCAGGTCAGAACACGTCTCTTTATCCATTATTTTGCACACTTTGGACACTTGACTCGAGTCTTCTGGCAGTGTTCTTCTCAATATAGCATTAGTCATTCCCCAAACCCATTTAATCTGCTTTTCCTCCCTTCTCTCGCACATGAACAATACATGCTATAGAAGCTTAAATGACATACAGCATAAAGAGAAAGTAAAAGTAAGCAGTAGACGACCGTTCGATATGTGCTCTATTAAGAGCCATCGATGTAGAATTGAGATGATCAATTTAATCTTCATTGCTTAATTTCCACGTCCATCCTTACCACTCGTCTAAGAAAAATAAATTTAGTATGCAACATCTGTCATCAGAGTCATCATTTTATTTGTTTCAGGCTAACTAAACATCTTTATCTAGACACACTAGTTACCAAGTATTTGCTGTACCATACACTCACATAGGGATGAATAGTAGCTAATGCCTGGGTGTAAGTTATAACATTGACTTTTTTTTTTTTTTGCAAAAGCATAGAAGGAAATTTCTACATTTACTTTTATTTACTTTTAACAAAAGAATAACAAGGTTTGGTCACAGAAAATTTTCCTGAGACATAGCCTGCCTTCCCATCTAGAAAACCTTGTGAAAATAAAAGTAAGAACTACAAAAGTGAGAGCAAAAAAAATCACTTGTTAATCATATGAGAATTCTCATTGCATTAAAAAAAACCCACAAAGCTCTAAGTGTTTAATAATTACAGAGAGCTGCTGCCTGGAACCCCTAAGTGCTAATTCCCCCTAGGTGGGTCTTTGTTTCAAACACAACACAAGATGAAAAGGCAGTGTTGGGAGAAGAAAACACCACCAAGGAGGAGCTGCAATAATAGCCATTGAGGCCACACAGAGCTTTGGGCTCTGTGGCTGCTTTCATGCCAACTTGTAAGGCAAGACTCCTTCTGTCAGCTTCCAGTTGAATCCAGCCCCACAGGTTAAAAACCACAACTTAAGACCAGAGGCACAGGAAACACCTGGATTTCACCATAATCTTCCAAGCAATCATGTTTTCCAATGGCATAAATGATAAATGGCAAAGGGTTTTCATCCAGTTCATTCGAAAATTGCCTGCTGGAGCAAATCGATGTCTCTGGATGCAAAGAAAGCAGTGCTTACCCTCGATGGAGCCAAATGCTGTCAGTTCCAGGATGGCACTTTTAAAGCTTTTAGTCTGACATTTTTACACTACTTTCTTATCCAAGTGATTATTATTTCACTTAATGGGGGGAAGTCCACAGCTAAACCAAGCAGAAGTCGCGATAAAACTGACCCACTGGAAAATCAGGCTTACTACTCTGAGATATAAGTGAGTGTTATGCAGCTCAGGGAAGAATATTCTGGGACACAGGACAACATAACAAACGGAGGCTCTTCCCGGGCCAGCTTCTTTTCTCTCCCACAGTTCCTCCCTGTGTCACAAAACACGGTTCCATACACAAGGCCATCCTAGTTCACGTGTCCAAACTATGATCAACTGTACCCTACTCTCCATGATTTTAGAAAATATTATCTTAATTGGTAACACCCCCCCAATGAGAATAAACAAATCTCCAACTTAAGTTTTTAAAAATCAGCTCCTAAACTCTGATAGGGATTAAATATTCAGATTTTTTTTAAAAAAAAAAAGTTAAAGCTATAAGGCCAAGATTCAAAAATGGACCCATGTGAAACTGGCCAAGTCTTTCGAGTAAATCTATGGTAGAGGCTACCATGTAGATTCTAGAATCAGGTGTGAGTCTACATCCTAGGAATGCCATATGTTGCATCAAAAGCATCAATTTAGTAATAATATTTGGATAAACCTATTTCTAAACTCATCTCATCACTTGATAAAATAATCAAAATACAGTCTACCAGGTGGGGCTGTACGGATCAGGATAGGAGAGCGAGCGTGCTCATGAAACATCCAGCGAAGTTGGTGGAGACGTCATAATAAGTGACCTGACTCCTCTGACCCCATGTTTCAGTGTGATGCTAGAGCTGGAACTGTGGCCTAATTGTCGCTTGGCAGACACACTAAAAAGCTATGATATGTTATTTGGCGTCCCTTTATTCCCATGCTTCCTTCTTGAAATGAAATTTATTTTTTAAATAATTGCACGAGGATTTGGGTGCCATTCTAGAAATTAGTTAGAAGTGAACTGAAATGTAGTAACGGTCTTTACTAAATTTCTAAAATAAAAAGGAAAACAAATTATTGAGCTATCAGAAATAAATCTTTCAAGCCAAAAGAAGCAGTCCTGCTTTCCCTGTCTATGGTATATGTTTCTTGCACAATTAACCTCTATGACAATGTTAATAATAATATCTATCACACATAATTTACGAAAGTTATGACTACCTTTTACTGGGTGTCCCCTTTGTGCCAAAGACTCTGCTCTGTGCTTTGCATCATCTGCTTGGTCTAATACTCCTGCCTTTCTCCTGCCCCACTGTATACATAAGGGGACAGATCCATTAACACTCGGTAGGAGACAGACCTCTCTCTGCCCGCCCATTTGTCCCTCCTCTAAAAGGAAATTCTTTGTGTCACAAAAGCAAATTTTACGTTTGCTACTTTGGCTTTTAATCCGTTGGGGAGTGTGGATGTACAAACCGTTTTGAGAGCTAAGAAAAGCAATTTCTTGACAAATTGTTTGAGACACGTAATTTGTCTATGTGTATCTTCTCAGAATGTTCTTGTCACAGTTGTATCTTGCATTGACCCCCCCAAGACAAGGGGTCTCATATAGCTCAGGTTCATCCTGCTACACAGCAAAGGATAATCCCCTGTCTCCAGCTCCCAATAGCTGGAATTACAGGTGTCTTCCACCAGGCTGGGTTTGTGCTGTCCTGGTGATCCAGCCCAGGGAATGCTAAGCAAGCTCTCTACCAGTGAAGCTGCATCCATGCCCCTCTTGCTATAAATGAAATTGTGAATAACCCATGCTAAATTGTCTTTTGTTTTTATAAATAGCACTCATCTTTTGTGGGTGGAGAAGATGGAAAAGCCATCACCAGAGAAGAAGAAATTCAGTTTCCTGAGATGGGCATATTGGTTTGTTTCTCTGCAAAACCATAGAAATTGAAAGCCAGATACTGCTGCATAATAAAGTGTGGGTTCTGGCATGTGATTTTTTTTAATGTGTCACAATAAAACTCAATGCATAATACATATCTCAAGGGTACTTCATAACTATATTTTTCTTGGCAGTAAGGTAGACTCACACTTTTAGGAACCTTCAGCCATGTGTCCCAAGCTTTATAAAATGTCATGGGCTGGCTACACCATTAAACACAGATGTTCATTTATACCTGCAGTGATTTTCTGGATTTCCTACCTGAATCATTACTGTTAAGGCCCAGAGGCTTTAAGCTGAACAGAGATATTTTACAGACTACTCCTGGGACACTCGTTTGTAGATTAGAAACCAAGTCTCGGGTTACACACCCCAAGTGCCAACCACAACACACTGCTCCTCTGCTCTTTAAACAGAACTTATTCAGAGAAATGGAAAAATGTAGAAAACCTATTTGTGGAAGAAAAAAAAGTATGGAAGGGAAATGTGTTTGTGGAAAAAAATTATATTCTGTAATCCCCAATTTTCCAAGTCTTTTAGAGCAGTCTGAGAGAATCCTGGGAAGAGACACAACTTTACGGGCAGTGTGATAGTTTCAGTGACCAAAACATTTATTAGGGGAAAGCAGGGGGAAAAGGTAAGAGGCCAAGTTTTCTGATGAAATAAAAAGGCATGCATTTTCATCTCGGAGAGATGCTAAAACAAATTGCCCTCCTTGAGAATAAAGAGTATTTATGTCAGCTCTCCAGTCTCCCTAGAAAGAGAGTGCACACTAAATGTACAAGGCAAACACTTTGCCAGACAATTAGGAACCAGAAGAAGACAGTAGCTTCTTGCGGGTGAAAGAAAGCGAACATCAACAAGATAGACACACTTGAAACATTTGAGAAAATGTCCTTGCTATTCCTCTCCATATATAATATGCCATATGACACTACAGTTAAATCTGCTTCTCAAAAAAAAAAAGTACATCAAGCTGTTGGCTTCCAAGCGATTTGGGCAGAGGCAAAACAACATGACAGAAAGGAGTGGGGAAAGAAAGACCTTGCAAGGAAATGATAGGGTACACTTCAAGACCAGGAGTTAGCACACATTCTGGAACCTGGCTATGGAGCACATCCAGAGAGCCACAATACAGCTTCAGGTAGTTGTTAATGGGAAAAGGAAACTCGAGCAAACAGCCACAAGTTACACAGCTCCAGGCATGCCTTCAGCAGCTGTTTGTCCTGCGGGCATCATGCAGGGCTTTCTCCCCCCCCCATCATCAACAGGCACAGCAAATGCAAATCGCGTCAGCTTCTGATCTCAGCCTCGCAAAATGCAGAGACGACCACCATACTATGTTTTTAAAAGCATCTCTACAATGCCAATTATTCACAGCCCCTCAGTTCTGGCCACACAAAAGATTGCAATTTTAATCTTGCCTTGCACAGGTTCAGCTGGGTCGGAGCTGGTAACCAGGCAGAGTCTGTTTTAAGATTTACCGATCGCTGGGGAGAGTCAGTTGGGGGGTGGGGACAGATAAACCACCCTGCACATACCTCGTTTTGGCAGCTAAGAAAAACAATTTTATGACAAAGAGACTTGTTCTTTTCAAAGCTCACCCAACAAACGAAACTGATAGAATGAAACCCGAGAAACTTTAGCGACCACGGAAAGCAGTCTTCCAAGGACCAAGGTGAATAATTGATTCTTCAGGCTCCGTTTCATCTTTTAAGATAATTTACTCATATTAAAAGGAAATTGGAGAAGCCCAAACACTGACACACAGACTTCTGAAAGCAAGTGCATATTCCAAGCTACAGCTATATTTGCCAATCTTATTCAACAACAATTGGCTGTCAAGCCAGGGAACTTACCGAGCACAAAATTAGGGAACAAAGCAGGGAGCAGGCAGGAGGCACTGAAAGCAGCTTCCCGTTTCCTTGGTGCCAGATTCTCCTGTCTCCTGTCCGGTTCGCACTTGCCTTGCTAACTAAGACTCCGGCAGAACTCACTAGCGGAACCTGATGAATTATAAAACAGCCCCTCCTAGACGCTCATATTTTACATCGCAGGGGGTGACCATGCAGCATCCTCGCGGGCCGGGTACATAGATTTCCTTGTAACTCATCCTGAAGAACATAACAGCTCCGGAGGCAGGGACAGTAATTGGTGTTTGGGATGTACCAGTACTAACCAATAAGATGCTTCTTTCCCACCATTCATTCTGCACTCTCATTCTCCGCTGGTGTTCCCCTATACCTTGTTAAGGTGGATCCATCCAAACCATGGGGAGAAGGCAAAAACAGCGAAATGTAGCGAAAAGCCCCTGAATCAGGTCACACACAGAGAGAACTGTGCTATTTGGGGTTAATCTTCATAAGAGTTCTATAAAGACCCAGTCTCGCATTGGCACCATATGCCATGGCGCACCAAATACTTTCATTCCCATGAATCTCAGTGACTTGG
>LOJH01000088.1:42271-52271 GCA_001685095.1 Ellobius talpinus | reverse complement strand
TCCCCACCCCGCCAACGCACTCTGGACTTGTTTTGTGAGGCCAAAGGCCTGGCCTCTTTTCTCTGTGATTGAATCTCAACCTCTAGGCCACAGCCTACCACACGGTATTTCATTTGTGAAGTAAGCACATTTAAAGTCCTATCTTTTAAATGCTTTGGTTTTGGTGGGTGGTGGTAGTGTGTGCCTTTAATTCGAGCAATTTGGGAGGGAGGCAGAGGCAGGCAGGTCTCTGAGTTTGAGCCTGCCTGGTCTACAGAGTGAGTTCCAGGACAACCAGGGTTACACAGAGAAACCCTGTCTCAAAAACCTTTTTAAAAAGTCTTGATTTCACATATTTATGCGAATCACTTTATTTGTACTTTTGTACAAATCCTGTTATGAATTTTCTTCATTGTAAATTTTCTTAAGAAAACAACCACCCCACACTTGCATTGCTCGGGTTCTTCTACAGATCTTTTACAGTGCACTTGGCATCTCTTGTGTCTGGCTAATGGAATAATTCCACAAGGTTGATCATTGTTGATTAAATTTTGTTACCCTATCAATTTTACTCCTTTGAAGTCTTTATTTATGCATAACACCTCGGCATGACTTTATTTTGAAATGCGGCTGTTGTAGATAAAACCAGTTAAGGTAACGCCATATTGAAGCAGGGTGAACTCCCAATCCAAAGCGACTGTTCTTGGACATTGGCAGGCACACAACAAGAACACTGAGTAAAAACTGCAGTTACATGCAGAATAAACAAAACAAAACAAGAACTAGTAGGATCAAGAAGATTCTGGACAAAAATTTTTCCTAGTACCTGTGGAAGACTAGGAGCAGGGGCCACCAGCACTTAGATGACTTCAGACTACTGGCATCGAGAACCACAAGAGAGCAAACTTTTACTGTCCTAATTTTCTGACTCCATGGCACTTAGCAACATCCTTAAGAAACACACATAGATCAGGCACCAAACTCATGTAAGGTATGAGACACCTGGCCCTCAGAAAAGTCAAGGGACTTGCTTCAGCTTTGACAAAAAGGAATTAGTGGGCTGGGCTTTAAAGAAAGTCTATATAACTTCAAAGCCCGTACACAGTTTCAGTGACTTCTAGACACTGGTCCCAGACCTCTGTGGTCCAGAGAAGAGAAAAATTCATAGGCTACAGCATTTTCCAGCCCAGAAAATAATGCCTTCCATTATAGGATTATGTACTTCCTCCTGTTTACCTTTCCTTCCTATTGCTTTGGCTATTTTGTTTTTCTGAAATAGTGTTAAGAATAAAGTTGATAAAATCTGTTGAAATATAAAGGTATTTTTCTGCAATGTTTTCGATATATAAAATAAAAAATTCTGGGAACAGATGTTCTAATATTGTTCCTATCATGAAACAAATTAGAGAAAGCTCTTCGTATACAGCCAAGCCAGGTGATGGCAAGAGGAAAACCGTGTTCTGAGTCAGCTAGAAACCCTGTGCTTTGTACAAAGTATCACATTAATGGACACAGTGTCTTATTAGTAATAGATTAATCTAGTGTGGTCCCATATAAAGACTATAACTGAAATTGACAACCTTCATTAACTTAGACACTGCCTACTCATGACATCCACCTCTCACTGAAAAAGAATTTCTGTCGAAAGAAAAAAAAAATTTTTTATTTGCTTTTGACCTGGTCCACTTTCTTTTGGGTTCAGGACCCGCGGGCTTGTTGCAAATGTCTAAGGATTAAATGAGATCACTTCTGCTAAGTATCTAGAACACCCTAAAAGCTCTTAGCAATACTAATTCTTTTCAAAGGAAGAAGTAAAGCTTTTTGCCTCTAGAAGGGAAATGGCTTTAGCATAAAGAAGATTCAGAGCAACTGGGTAATTCAGCCAGACTGGAGAATGGAAATGAACTTTAGCCTTTGGCTGAGCATTTAGCAATCTATAGACGGTCTATAAAATTGGGGTAGTCTATTCTTAGGCATTCACTCTCATTAAATACACATGTATTTATAGAAATGAGTATATCTAGATCATATATCCCTAGTACACACTTCACTGGAGTGTATGCACGTGTATTCTCCTTAGTTTTGGATAGATGATGATGAAAAAAATCTTTACACATAGAGCTTATTTTCTTCATTTTACAATTACTCAACCCATCCATTGCCCTAGGTTCCTTAGTGAAAGCAAATTTTACGCCTTTCTTTGCCCAAGTTGTATCTTGGATTCCCAGCCAGTGAAAGAAACTTCCTTTCTGCCCTGATTATTTGTAGAGAGTTTACTGCTATGTCCTGGGCACTGCAGGATCACATTGAATGACAGCCAAACAATGTAGTCAAAGTCAGATTTTCTCTCTGCCCTAAGAGGCTCCATTTCAGAAGTAACAAATGGGCCACATGGAACTGTACAGCTGCATAACCCATTAGGAGAACTTGATTGTGAACAGTACCCAACACAGCCTAAGGTAGGGGGAAGAGTAAGGGGGCTGTGTTGTCATTATAACTTCTTGGAAAATAAAATGAATCTGTGTGTGTGTGTGTGTTATGCTGTATGTATTATGCATGACAGTATGTAGAGTACACACCCATGTACAAGCCAGAACAGAACATCTGGTGTTTTCTTGTCTGCTCAGTGTCTTCTTTTCTTCCTATTTCCTGGAGACAAGGTCTCTCACTGAGCTGGAAGCGGCGCAGACACAGCTATGCTCAGTTTTTAACAAGGGTGGTGAAGATTTGCATTCAGCTCCTCACACGTGCAGAGCAAGCACTCATATCTACTAGGCAATGTCTTCGTCCTGAGTCATAAATGGACATGGATGACTACAGTGGTCTGAAGGCATGCATCCTACAGAATTCATGTGTTGAAGACTTAACTTCAATGTCATAGTAGCATGGTCTATTAAAGAGTGATTGAAGAAGGCTCATAGATGAATTCATGTCTGTGTTAGAGTGGTGGGTTGGTGACCACAAGAATGGCTGTGCTACAAAAGCCAGTTGGGCACTCTCTTATCAAGGAATGGCTTCTGCACATTAGGACACAGCAGGAAGGTCCCCACCAGAGGCAAACCTTTGATCCTGGACTCACAGACTCTGGAAACTTAAAGAAATAAAGCTTATTGTTAACAGATTATCTAGTCTCAGGCATTAGTGTAGCCACATTAAATGGGTTAATACAAATGAGGGAGAATGACCAGGACCAGGACAGGTTCTAGCGTGAGAAATCTGTTCAAAAGAGCTGGGGAGAAGGGCTTTCTTAAGGGACTCTGGGGAAGTCAAAGTTTTATTAGGTTAGCACTCAATAACCTAACTCTGAGTGATGCAAACCAAACAAAACCAAACTAAACAAAGAAAAACCCTTAGTTTAAGAGTTTAGGAACACCAAAGAAAAATAATTCATTTTCATGAAGGCTGGAACAGAGAATGTCATATGCTTTATAGTCAGACAGTTCTGATTCATTGAAGCGACCTTTGCAGGTTGCTTAATGTCTCTGAATTGAACTCTATGTTCTTGTCTATAAAATGAGCATAATACTATTTTATTTTGCTGTTACATTCTTATGAAATTGAAAACATAAAGCATTTTGTTTCCTGTCTGCCCAAAAGTAGACACCAAAGTAAATGTCAATCCATGTGTGACTAATGCTCGTGCCCCTGTAAAGAGCCTGTGCCATTCAGGTCAACTTCAGTTTCACATGAGGAGAGATGTATTTGCATTCTCTTTAGTCCAGCAGGCTCAAAGCTTGGCCAGTGTCACCATTTAAAGCCATTATGAGTGCACACCCACATTATCTGAATTTTTATATGTATAAATTAGAGTCTTAACAACAAGATTGCTGTAAACTATGATATGGTATAGACACAATAAAGTGTATATATATATATACATATAAACATAAAAATGAGTAAGAAGGAAAGGTCCTGTGTGTCCCTGGGTACACACAACCACTACTCTGAAACAGTCAAAGCTCTCTCATGGAAAGATCCAATCTCCTGTAGTCATGGGGCCCCCAGGTAGCACAGATCAAGCATCCAAGAAATATCTATCAGCTAATGAGATGACACTAAAATAGGAACATAAAAAGTGTAAGCAGATAGCTTATAAAAGCCCCTACCTATCTGAACTAAGTCATTTTTATGTGTGAGTGTGGAAGTCAAGGTCAAAGGACAACCTCAGACTTCATTCTGCAGATACCATCCACCTTGGTTTCTTGTTATTACTGTAGCACTGCATGCATATATTTTTTTCTTTTTCTTTCTTTAGGTTAGGTTTCTCCTCACCAGCCTAGAGCTTCCAAAGTAGGTTAGGTTGACCAGTTAGCGATCCTTTAGGGGTTTGCTGTCTCTGCCTTCCCAGGGCCAAGATAACAAATGCATGATACCATGCTCAGTTTTCAAGGGTTCTTCTGGGGAATCAAACTCAGGTCCTCTGATTGGGTCATCTTCCCAGTTCCCAAACCAGTCATTTTTCAAATTTTCAAATTTTAATATAAGTTTTACTTATGATAAAAGAGGAATAAGCAAACAAATTATAACTGCCCCACTTTCCAAAAATCAGTGATAAATAGAAAGGTAATATCCTTTAAGAAAAAAAAGGCTAAAAATAGTGATAGTAATTTGAGCTTTGGTAAGGGTCAGGCATTATTCTGATCATTTTTATGCATTCTATTTGGTCTTTACAAAAATCAGGACACCATATTGTATGTCTGTACAGGGCATTAGACATGTTTTATGTACTGCGAACCATGGCCTATATACCAAATCTGTTTCACTGACCGTCATGATACCATCCACAAGTCTCCAATTTTCACCATTTTGAAATGACTGGGAAAGAAAATCAAAATTACAATAATGTATGATAGCACACTCAAATGTCAGGGCTCACAGAGAAAGCTCTCCCACAGCACGTGCGTGCCTGTTCATTTATGTATTACCTTTGGTTGCTTTCACAGTACAATGACAGGGGTCACTATTTCAATAATAAAAATAAAACACTTAGTACTGGTCCTTTAAAAAGGTCTCTTTATTGACAGGGGTGTGTGAATGGTATCTCTTGGAATCATGCAGGTTGTAGCGTACATGGTTACAAGCTGTACTCATAGCAACATTTTTTAAATGGAGTATCAAAGAGGCTAAGTCACTTGCCCCTACACTTAGACAACAGCTGAGCCAGTGGTTTGTAGAAAACAGTTTCAATGTTGACTTATGCCCTGGATCAGCCCTTTTCTCTGATGACCATTTCCGTCTCCATAACTTAGGCAGGGTCCGACCAAACACAACTTCCTCACCCCGTCGGCGGACTTCTCTGCTCTTTGATTTTAATGTAACAATGGCTCAAGCCAAGGTAAGGCAGGGAACAGCAGCAGGATTCACTCATCCACAACACCATTCGTCCTACCTCCACGGGTCTCTTCCAGCACACCTTTGGTTCCTGAGTACAAGGCTCTGCCATCTCCGGCTGAGCAGAAAGTGATGGATGGCTTGTGCTGCATGCTGGAAGCCTCGTTATTGGCTCTTTGCCTACAGAAACTCAACCAGTTTATCTTCTTTCTCAAGGAGTTTCAAACTTCCACCGGTTCAGCTGGTTCTTTCCAGCCCTCTAACAAGCTGCTCTGCCCAACTGAGATGAGAAGTTGATAGGCAACGCTCTTCATAAGCTTGTCTACCCCAGAGAATAGCTTCCTTTCTTCCTACTTCTCATTGTACCAGAGCCTCCTGGGGTCTCTCAGACACTCCTGGATTGTCTTCAGCTTACTAGAGACTGCAAATTACAGTGGCATTTCCCTGTCCATAGATGGAACATAATTTATATAACCCAGTTACGGCTAAAGCTTCGCTTCTGAGCAAGCTCAACTAACCCTGGCAGGTCATCAGTTACATAAGACTGTAAGATCAGGTTTCACGTATGTTAAGCTTAGAGAATCCTTCCAGCAAATGGGGTTTATTATTTCCATTTTAGAGATGATGACACCTAGACGCCTGGAGGATTAAGCAGTATGCACCTGGAGAATGGAGGGTTGAGGCATTAAAACCTTGAGCTCTCTGACTCCTGAGTGTCTTTCACTTTGGTAAGGAAGTTGCTGCCTAGTCAGTTTGTTGCCATGACAAACTTTGAAGAGGAAAGGAGAAAAGAAAAGAAAAAAAGAAAGGAAGGAAGGAAGGAAGATTAGGATATACTATGGCATTATCAATTTCAACTGCGGGCAAGATTTAAACAAATTAGTAACTCATTTAAAGCATTGTAATCTGCAAATTCATCTGTGAAATGGGAGCAGAAACATGTCTCCCTTGCAGAACTAGGAGAATTACATTAAAAAAAAACACAGGCATTCTATTTATATGATGTTTAGCAAAGGAAGTTCAAACCAAAAGAAACTAGGTTGGTAATTTTGTGGGGTTTGGATGAGGGTTGGGAGCCAATGAGGAATTACTAATAGGTGTGAAGCTTATTTGGGGGATGATGAAAATGCTCTAAAATTGATTGTGGTGTTGGTTACATAACTCTGAATGTATTTTTTTAAAAAATCAATGAAGTACATGCTTTAAAGGAATGAATTATGTGCCATATGAAGCCATGACTAACATAGATAAAACAGTTATTATTATGCTGAGCACAATGCCTTGCCTGGAACAAGCGCTTTGTAGGACCTGGTTTGTGTCATAGTGATCCTGAGCCAGAGACTAGCTACTTGGCCAAAGTGATGTACTTTCCTTCCAGAGGTGAAAACTAGACCCCACCCTGGAAGTTAGGTGTAGCCCTGTGTCATGTGAGCCCTGGCCAAGGGAATGTGAGCTCTGGCCCACAGAATGAAAGGGAGCTTTCCCAGGAAAACATTCCCTTCCCAAGCCTTCGAGTCCTTGTTCCTTCCCACCTGATTCATGCAAATCAATCCTTTGCCCTTAGAAGTCAAATGCTAGAAACGGAGGAGCCACAGGGTAGGGGAGAAAACAAACCAGTTCCTAGATCATTAGGCAAAGAATTGTCTGCTGAGCTGAAGGGCTGGGCTCAGGGTTTAGACTGTGAGAGAGTTCTATTTAGTTCAAATCATTACTCGCCTAGGAAAGAATGCTGCTGTAGCTAATACATTACAATTGGTTTAAGCCTTCCAATCTGAGGACAGACGACCACCACCAGTGCATGCCTGAAACACACTGTGGCTTGGCTGACCTTGCTGGCTTGTGGGTCCTGAGTAAATATCATAAATGTTGGTCTGACTAATTTAATTATGATTCTACTGGTGATGGGTCGCCACTGGACGGTTTTGAGAGAGCAGGAAACTTTAAATCACCAGTGTTAACCTGGGGACTGACATTTTGTTTTGCCCTCTAGCCTTTTCAGTAAAGGCCAAATGAAGAGCAGGCATTGCAGCAGGGGCAGCAGGGTGTGGCGGCAACAGGCAGCCCACGTCTGCTGCTCCAGGCTTCGCTCCTGCTCTCCTTCATGGAGAACACTGCACCCTGACCTCTCCGCCTTTGCTAAAAGGGAAAACAATACAAATTAAAGCCTCTACCCCATCAGGTTTTGTGCGGCTCTTGCTGAGTGCTCCCTACGCTATTATTCACCATTCTCTAAATAAGGAAGGCTATTATCCTTTCCAGTGAATAATGCCAAAATATTTGCTATTGTCTCTCATTCTGAGGATTCGCTGTCAAAAGGAAGAGGTCTGAGTCATTCTTTAGAGGGGGTGAACAGAGGACAGGCAGCCAAAACCAAAAGATGACAGAATAGAGAGATCAATCATCTGGGTGGGATTCTAAACTTATGTGTGTCAAGTTGAACCAACAACTGTGAGAAACACTGGAAAACAAAAGAGGGGTGCATTAAGATCTGATGAACAAGACAAGAGCACTAGTGACTCCCGAGTATTTACTGTGAAGTGCTTTCATGAAGCTGAATTTCTAACCAGGCTATCACCTATATCTGATAACGCTGAGCTCCACGTAGGAGGTGTGGAAACTGAGGCATGGAAGGCTGAATAAGCTACATCGCTAGGCTCACATAGGTGGCAAACAATAGAGTTGGGTCTGGACCTGGACCTGAGGGATGCTAAAGGACTTACTTCTCTATCAAATGCATTTACGGCTCCAAACTGTTGTAATGCATTTTCAAGGCCAATAGAGAATCCAGCAGATTTGTAGTGTGGCCAAATTCAATAGCCTTTCCTTGAGGATGTCCGTGTCCTACAAGGCTATAGGCATACTGAGTGGCCAAAGAAACAAAAATTCATACAAGAAAAAAAAAAGCTGGTGAGATGGCTTACTTTAAAGGTGCTTGCCACCAAGACTGATGACCTGAGTTCAATTCCTAGAACCCATATAGTGGAAAGAGAACTGAAAACCACAAGTCGTTTTGATCTCCACATGTATGTTATAGTAAACACACACACATTCTCACACTCACTCATACACTCACTCACACACACATACAATCACACACTCATGCATACAGACACATACACACTCATACTCATAACACACACTCAAACACACACACACACACTCATACACAAATACACACATACACTCAAACACACTCACACACATATACAAACAAACACACACACACACAAATGTGAAGTTTTCTTCTATTAAAAGAAGGTTTAAAGAAGGAAGGCCAATGTCCTGGGCTTAGAGACTAGCCTGCCGGACATAATTCATAATCCATTCATTGGCTAAGATCCATAGGCATTGAAAATCAGATCATTTCTGGTAGAAATAACTTCCAGATAGAAATAGTGAAAAATACCTTGGTGAAAACACCTTCCCTTCCTCAGCATGTTATAAAGGAAGAAAAAAAGAGCTGAATTTCTCACTTCTTTCTATTTACCAGGCAGTTCTTTTTTTCTTTTCCATATCATGGGTCCACTGTTTCTCTACTGTTCCTAAGGATGCTCTCTTTAAGCCAGATGGGCAGCAACATTTTCAACGGAGTTCTGTTGAAAGTTGGCTTCATAACTACACAATGAACACTTCAGCAGCTGGCCAATCAGGTGGGAAGTAGTGGAAAGTCTACTTGGTGATAAAGGTTGGAGGCCACCAGGGTTCACTTGACAGGTAACCACACCCACTTCTAGTAAACCAGGGCCCAGTGAGGAAGCAGTTGGGAAGCAGTGACAAACAGCTCAGGGACTGTTCTGTGGCCCTCAAAGTTTGTCTGGCAGTGGATGGGTGTGAGCTGTGTTTCACCACCTATAAAACAGAGACATTTCCAAGTGCTGTTTTCCTCCTTCCTTTGAGTCTATCATCCATGCAAGGCTTAGTTTAAAGGAGACTGAAGTTGAATCAACTCTCTGTGAAGGGTTATGAAACTTATCATGAAAACAGGTTATGAAATGGCCTATCCCCCTGCCCTGAAGAAGATTGTGGCCTTCTAGGAGAGTGATGGACGCACCTATAACAGCTCTAAACATAGCAGAATGTGCATGAGAAGTTCAGTGATGGGCTCTAACGAGAGAAGGAATATGGAAAGTCCCCAAAGAAGGCTGTCTGTGGTTCAGCAAAGGGAATCCCTTCGTTACCTACTCCTAAGGTCCCGGTTGTATGGGGATGGGGGAGGAGGGTCATTAACCATCCAGAAAAGGGTGAGATGTGGTCTGGATGGAGAGAGCAACCTGGAGTTCGTGGCCATGACAGATGCTTTAACTCAACGGGCAGTCCACTCTGAGGGATACCATGAGAGACAAGTCTTTGCAGCAAGAAGGCAGCTCCTCGGCCGCAGCAAAGGTCACGAGACTCTATGCAGCAGCCAGGGAAGCTTCTGAGAGATGCTTGGCAGTGTGAACATGATCTGGTTAGCACTTTGAAAGATCACCTTGGTAACCGTGTGGAGGATGGACTGGAGGTGTTAAGAGAGAACAGTGAGGGGGCAGATATGGCAGGCCAGGTGGGAGGGATGAGGCCTGGTCTTAAGCAGCACTAGTGTGGACGTAATAAGGAGACAGATGTTCCAATGGGGAAAAACTGGAGTGGAGGTAAAGGGAACTGGGTTCTGTTCCCAGCTTTTGTACTGTGTGTGTGTGTGTATGTGTGT
>LOJH01000088.1:26328-42173 GCA_001685095.1 Ellobius talpinus | reverse complement strand
TGTATGTATGTATGTATGTATGTATGTATGTATGTATGTATGTGGTTACTACTCTTCATTCACCAAGCAGGGCAGTCAGTGAGTGAATGTTCTAATTCCTTGATTCATTCTATTGGTTACACTGAGTGTGTATATATGTATATATACACGTATGCATATGTACATACATATGCATACATGTATATATGGTAGTAAAAAGCTCCATCCAAGGAAACAAACTAGCCTGAGGCAATAAGCCCTTTCTGATCATCTGCCTTATGCTATGACAGAGCTATGATGAACTAGTAATGACTGAGAAAGGGTAATGACTAGTAATGAACTAGTAATGACTGAGAAAGGGTAATGACAAGTAATGAACTAGTAATGACTGAGAAAGGGTAATGACAAGTAATGAACTAATAATGACTGAGAAAGGGTCACTGTGCCCAGAAAGAAAATAAGGCCACCTGTGATCAATTCAGCCAACACTGAGGAGGTGCTCTTGTGTGCAATACTGTGGCTGTATCTGTCTGGGAGAGGAAACAGAGGTATAGGACATGGTTCCAGACCTAAAAGACTTCTTAGTCACAGATGGAAGAAAAGCATTGTTATTACTACAGAGCTGCAAGGCACCGTGGGAATTCATAAATTAAAAAAGAACTTTATCCAAGTTGAAAAAAATCAGTCCATCTTTGCTTTATGCCACTGCAAGCCGAAGTATGGATGTTTTTCCTGCGGTTAAGACTTCCCTTCAGGACAGTGGTTGAAAGGAAGGCACTTGCTTTAAAGGAGGATTTTTTCTATGTTTAAGGCTTTATTTAGATCAGGCATTCCAGGTAAGAAGCAAAAAATGTTCATTGCCCTCAAGACAATCAGACTGTAGTAACAAGATAGGGATTGTGAGGGGAAGTAGAGAAGTCTGAATTCTAGACTTTCTGCCTACCAAACCACAGTACCTTAAACAGTTTCTAGCATCCAACAGGTGCCCAGCAAATGCCCACTGAATGAGAACAAGATAAATGCTAGAGGAAATGAAGTTGAGTCAAAACCAAACCAAACCACTTCAGATTAAATTAGCTAACAAACACACTTAGGAAAACTTATTTTAATATAAGAAGTCATGAAGAGCCCACCAGAACATTGGCTTGTAAATAAAACAAGTTCCTGCAAAATTTAAGGGGATGCCCATGGTCCTGACGTCTTGGAAAGTTGACAGCATCCAATTTGTTTTAGGGGGCATTTGATGGGCCAGATTGGTTCTTTAAGCCAAGGTGAGCTCAGTGTTCAGTGGTTTCCTTAAGAAAAAAAAATTTCACCTCTTAACGTTCAGCAAGCAGTTTTGATTTTCAACATCAAATTTGAAAAGGAGACTCTTGGCAAAAGCACTGCTTAAAAAGAACGGGTGTCTTATGGCTAGGGCGGAGAGGGTTCTACTAGGGACCTGCTGGACAAAGTTGCTGCCTTGGGAGGTGAGATACTGTATGCAAAGACTTTGAAACGGGCTGACAACGATTAACAATGCAGGTGGGGTTTGAATCATTACTGAAAAAATTATCATGTACTGAACTGTGATGTATTTCATGAACAAAGGGGCCACAGGTATTGGGGCCTCAGCTGGGAAGTATTATAAATATACACTGGAAAAGTCTTTGGCTATTAAGAACCCATCACACAAGATTTGGGATAGGATTGGCCTTGGGATTGTGCAGCCTACAGCAGGCTAAGATGATCACTACACTGACCACCACTGGAAGGAGGAGGCCACGGTGAGACAAACATTCCTCCTGGAGGAGTCTGGTTATAAACTGACTTGGTTGCTGTCCAGGCTCTGTAATTCATCCCTTGTTACTGTTCTTGACAATCCCTCCACCTCACTTAAGCATGAGCGCTGTCTGTAAAAGATGCCGTTAAAGGGAACTGTTATATGGAAAGGCAGTGGGAGAATAGATGTAAGTGGTTTATGCAGTGCTGGGCACACAACGAGCGTGGCAACTATTACAAGTATAATTAGGTTTGCTGAAAGAGAAAAGTTCTTCCAAAAATTGGCCAGAAATCATTTCAGACATGTATGTGACTGAAATAAAATGTATGGATGATGAATCTGCAGAAAAGAGAGTGGGTGTTTGGTTCATTTTTAATATAATTGTAATGTGCCGAATCTCACAGAATCTGCTGTCAATCACAAGCCATTCTTTATAGTAAAATTATTCTGTGAGTGAACTTGGACTATTTGTGCAAGGTTTTACTAAGTATGAACTTTCATGTGTCATTGGGGAGCAAGGTCTCTTCTGAATGCTATTGGATAATAAAAAGCATGGGTCTCTTCTGAGTGCTAGTTGATCATACAAAGCACTGGTCTGGAAGGACCTGCCTAGAACCAACACTTGATAAATATAAACTCTGACTAAACAAATTCACAACCTTAGTCTCCATGTCTGTACAATATGGCTACTCATCACACAGTTCACACGGTGCTAAGAGACTTTCATGAGAAGATGATACATTTCCTTAGTTCTTGCTAAATCTTTGAGACTTTTCTAAACTAAAACCCCCATATCACATCCTATGTTCCCTCCCAGAGATATGACTGCAAAGTCAGGGTCTCCAGGCAAAAGTTCAGAATCAGCCAGATGGAGTCAAGAGACCTGAGCCAAGCAGAGAACGGCTAAATGACACCTTTAAACATCATCCACTCTTCCTGTACTCAAGATGGTTAGGCCTTGGACTGGGGACAGAGGGATTTCAAGTGGAGATGCAGGAGGACCAGGAAAATGATTTTGAACCCATTCAAGTGTCAGAAACTCTGGGGAGGGGACTGTGACCAAGCTACAACTTTCCAAAGCTCACTACAAGTAACTACCCCGGAGTGTCTGTCTGGAATAAGCACCTAAAGGATACCAATAAAGGCAGACACAAACATTGAGATAGAAGCCCAAATATATAACAGAAACTGAATAGTATCCAAACCAAAAAGAAAAAAGAAAAGAAGTATAAAATATATCACTCAGTTATGATCCAAGCTATGAAAAGTTATGAAAGACTCAGAAAGAGCACTCAAAGAGAAGGAGCATCAGAGCACTCCTGTGTGTGTGTGTGTGTGTGTGTGTGTGTGTGTTTACATGAATGCACATGTGTACATGTTGGCTGTTATGTCTTTGACAAATGATCTCCAGGTTTCTGTAGCTCTCCGAGTCAGAACGAAAGGATGTAAAATAACTTATTGCCTCTTACTTGTAAAAAGGAAATATTTAACTTTACCACCTGGGTTCACCGTCAAAGATTGTGACATGAAAATCATGATACTAGGTTGAAGATGTTAGTGGTAGAGGGCTCGCCGAGCATGTGTGGCCCTGGGTTTGGCCCCTAGCAGCTCCACTAACAAGAAGAAAAAGAAAGTCAATGTACAAACTTACACTGGACTACCGTGCATTTGTAAGACGAGAGGTTTTCCACACAGTACCATAAAAGATCTCTAGATATATCATTAAATGAAAAACAGTACACAGGGTGCTCCTTCAATAGAGAGGGCTTAAAACTGTCTCTCTCTCACACACACACGTGCACACATGTACACACACACGTACACACACACGTGCACATGAGGCATGTCTTTGCATAGGACATCCCAGGAATAAATTCCACTAATCAAAAAAAAAGTGGTTACCTACATGAAGTTAATGAGGAATAAAATCTTCAATCTTATGATATAAAAACAAATATTTAATATTTTGGAATTTAACTGGGTTAATAGTTATGACTTACATGAAATTGCTTTGTCTTTGTTTGTGGCACTAGGAATTGAACCAAGGGTGTCATACATGTTAGGCCAATGCTGAATCACTGAGCTACATCCCCAGACCTACAAAGTTGAGGGATAAACGACACTGCATTTCGATAGCCTATCCTATAGCTATACACCTAGTGAATATTCAATACATATTTCGGGAAATTGTCTTTTTACTACACAAAGGCCAGAGAGAGCTGGACACAAGTTGCAGAGGCCGGCTGCTGGGCTCACGTTGAGGCTTAAGGAGCGAGACATTGTGAGGGCTTTCTGACTTCCTCCTATGTCACGCCACCAGAAGTTCCCAGGGATCCTGGAAAAATGCAGAGCCAAAAGTGGAATCTTTTGCTCAGGAACTCAAGAACAAAGGAAAGAATGGCACCTCCCATGCAGAACCTGGTTGAACCAGGACTCTAAGAGCTAGAAATGGTTTTAACAACAGGATGCCTCAGAACAAAATTAAAAATTGATGATGGAAGCCAGTGAAATGGCCCTTTTGTCTGTTGTGCATTTGCAGGGCTTCTATGCCTTTAAAACATATTTTGACAGAGTCACTGAAAAATATCCCAGTGGATTGAGAATTACTAAAAGAAAAAAAATACAAAACAAAAACCTTAAATGAATAGAACCTCTTACAGTTATAGAATGGGTTACACATCTTTTGCTTAAAAGCTTTAATAACCAGATTTAAGTTAGAAAATTGCAATGATTCCTGAGTATTCAGGTATTGTAATCCAAACAATCTCTTCCATATTCCTGTTTTACCTTAGAGCTATGGTAAGAAGCTGGTAAAGACTAATTCTTTTAGTTCTTTTAGGACTAAAACATCTTTTTTTATTGCAGAAAAATACCATTTGGGGCACTTGAGGGGAAATAGTACACAATGGATGTCTTGTCTTTGTTAGATGCACCTTTCAATGCTCTATAAAAGGAGTATGCAGGAGGCTGTCTTGTTTAGCTACCTTATTGTTAGCTATGCCTAACAATTTCAGCTTAAAGAGCAGACTGGTCTGAGCGTAAATTCTGTCAATCATTAGTTGAGTAACTTTGGGTAAGTTACTTGGTTCTGTTGAGTTTGAGTTTTCCCACTGGCAAAGTCAGGATGAATAGAACCCTGCTTAATAGCGATGCTATAGAGATCAGAACGTGCTGAAGATACCCATCATGCTTGGAACACAAGTAGATATTTAGCTCATGTCTCTTCACTCGTCTGCTCAAGTATCTTTCGAGAACAATTGTGTTAGACCAATCTTTGAATCAGACAAAGAAAACCAGGAAGAATAAGACACAGTGTTTGTAAACCTAAGTCTTCTTAACCCAAGACGGGGGATGAATTACAAAAGGCAGTATGGTACTGGGAATGCTGCAGTGGAAGTCAGTGCAAGTATTTTGGGCAGGAAGGGTACTGGCGAGTCTGCTCCAAAGATACCGCAGGGCTTTGTGGGGCTGGTTATGTTCAACCAGGGCTTGGGGTGTGTATATTAAAGTCCTTTAGGAGAAAAACACTGTATGGCCACGGACACAGGGAAAAACAGGCTTCCTGAAGAGGGGTGAACGTCTATACAGCCGGATCTTAGCAAGTCAGTGAACTAGTCTGCAAGCAGGGCCGGAAACTTTACCACACAGGGCCAAGTGTATGAGGAAGTTTTTGTAATTTGGTGTGTTTAACAAGTCAACTTGATAATGAGAAGTTTATAAATAGCCAACCTTGCTCTGCCGAAGGAATGTCCTGAGGGTGAAAGGATTATTATTGTGGTGGAAGGTAAGTTACTTCCTTGGCAAGATCGGAAGACACCTCTGAATCGGCATCTTGCTTGATCTTGCCAGGAACTTGACCATCTTTGTAAACTCAGTGTTGACACTCAAGTCAGCAGAGGATCCGTCAGGAACTGTCCTATCCTCATTAAAACAACAACAACCGCATCAACAAAAACTTATTTTAAACAGATACTTCATTCTAGTACAAAAAGGTTAGGACTGGCTTAAAGCTTTTTTTTTTCCAGAGTATGGTAAAAGGAGGTGATCCACACATCTACTGTTGCAAATATCTTCTACTTAATAAAGGTGAGAACTGGGTTTTTTTTCTTGTACATTTGTGAATCTTAATTTCTAAGAGATTATAGTCTTTCACTTATCTTCTGGGAGTTGAGTCTATGGGATAGCTAGTATCTAGCACAAAGAGTGGCCCATTTCTTCAATAGTGGCAGTCAATGCAGGTGAAAGAGGTTATTTGGAGAGTACCTTTGGAAGAGAGAAATCTGAAAGAAGCTGGGCATGGAAAAGGGCACAAAAGAAGCTGACTGGTCTGTACTTCTGTGTACGATGTACTTGCTGGGATTAGACTGAGAGAGCGCTAGAATTTTTTATAATGTTGAACCATGCATGGAGATTTGATTTAATAAGTACCCTCTCCTGCTCTGCCCCCCATCTGATCACCCCCTTCTCCCCTTCCTTTCCTAGGTACATGTGAAAATTTCCTCAGGAGCCAGTGCATTGTGCAGCAATCAGGGTCCACCAAAGCATTACCTTTTAGAAGTTCCGAGTTATTTTCAGGTCTGTTGACCGGGGACAGAAAGAGATGCTAACAGATGAGGTTTGCTAAATTCAAGCATTAAAAAATAAGTCATGGAAACATCCCTAGAAAGCTTGGTGGAAAGAAAGCAAATACACTCTGTTGGCAAGGAATGTTACTCCTTCCCAAATCATTCCAAATAATGACAATGTAGCACACTGGTCCAGCGGGTGTGACGCAGCATCCTTTACACATATCGGTGCTGTCCGAGCATCACACAGACAAGCATGGATTCTCATGTGGTCCTTAGAAAACCCCATATTCTTGCTTTGTAACCCAGTATTTTCAACTGGTCAAAGTACATTAGCTCCCCAAGCCACAGATGTGTTTGTGCCGAAGGCCACTTTCAATGGAATATTAAGGGAATCAGCTTTAGCACATCAGAGATCCTACAACCTGCTGACCAGGAATCAAAATGAGACTTCTGAACCTAAGCCCACAGTTGTGATATATAATGTCAAGAAATGGGATGGGGCACATGAGAATCGCAGTAACTCTTTTTAACATTCTAAGAAGCACACCTTTCTAATGCAACTATCATGAAAACTTTAGTTTTTAAATAAGGACTCCAAAAGCCTGTATAAATACCCCATACCCATATAAACTAATGCTTACTATGGCAATGGAGAAAAGGAATAACCTAAATATGTAATCATGGAGAACTGAGCAAATTAAAAGCATCACATCTATTTTATGGAATCTAGGCCTCTTGATATTTTTCTTGTACACACACACACACACACACACATGCACTGGCATGGGGAAATACATCACATAGTTAAATGAAAAGGGAGACTATAAGATACCAACTTATAATTTACAGTATGATTCAGATTTACAGGACACACAGAAAAGGAGGGAAAGATCAAGAAAACAAGGACTGAGTTTTTGGTATTTTTGTTATTAAAAATACAAATAAAAATATTACCATATGAAATCTGAACAGGCAATGGAATCTAACTACCAAACTTTGCATTAAAATCGATGTTTGTGCTGGATGGTGGTGGTATATGTCTTTAATCTCAGCACTCAGGAGGCAGAGGCAGGAAGATCTCTGTGAGTTCCAGGCCAGGCTGGTCTACAGGTGAGTTCCAGGACAGTCAGGGATACACAGAGAAACCCTGTCTTGAAAAACAAAAAACAAAAAAACAAATAAATAAATCAATGTTTGTAGCTGACTGTGGCATGTCTTTGCAATCTCAGCATTCAAGGAGCTGAGGCAGGAGGATTGCGAGTTTGAGGCTAGCCTAGGGAACCTAGTGCGACTCTACTCCCAAACAAAGAAAACATTTGTAATATCATTTAAATGACTCTCAAGGGCTTATTGTATAATAAGCTGAAGCAAATCAAAAGATGAGTTTTAGAGCTAATCTCCATACTTATTACCTGCACCAAAAAAATAGGTCTGAAATAAAATTAGCCAAAAAGAAGAGCAGATACTTTAAGTAGCAGAAATTACCAACAGCCTCTTCTCTCCTTTTTTTTCCTCATGTGTGTATTTTACAAAGTGCTGGCAATAAACATTATAATCAGAAATGGCAGTTATCTTAATTCAGCATGAAAAAACCCTAAATCTTTAAGTCATTGAAATATTAACTCACATAGACTAAACTTCCAACCTTCTAAATCCAAATCTAATTTCCATGAGACTAACAGTTTTAATCATTTATTTCAGTTTTTGGGAATTACAGACATGATTACTGTATCTACATCACTCACACCCTCCATCCAAGTCTTCCCTGGCCTATCTCCCTCACCTCCATGACCTCTTCTTCCTTCGTCATTGTAAAAATGCACATACATACACTAAACACACAACACATACACACACGCACATGCACACCACACATATACTACAACACGCACATGCATACCACACACACACCACACATACTATACACACGTGTGCTCACACATTACACACACCATAAACACGTGCATACGCATGCACACGCATACTACACACATATCATACACACACCATACACACACGACACACACCATACACATGTGCACACACCACATACACACGCCACTCACATACACACACACGCCACTCACATACACTACACACACATCACCACACACACACTTCTGAGTCTATTTAGTATTGCTCACATGCACATGTATTTGCGATGACCATGTGGGACTGGATAAACTAGCAAGGGACCATCCCCGGAGAAGACTGATTCTCCCCGTTAGCAGTCATTAATGGTTTACAGCTCTTTTATTTAGGGGGTGGGGCCTAGTGAGACTTCTCACGTCCCCATTGGGTGTCATCCAGTGGTGCCAATGTGCAGGTCTTATTTTGGACACCGTATTGTTAAGATTTCATGGGCGTAACTCCCTGTCATCTTTAGAAGACACAATCTCCTCTTTAATATGATGAAATCCGAGGGGTGTGCCCAAGGACAGTTAATAAGGTAGAATTACCAGTTCCTGCTTATTCCCATTAGCTCATTTTTTTTTAAAACATGAAATTAAAAGATTTACAGGTCTCCTGGCAATGAACTTTTGTGGAAAAAAATAAGACTCAAAGAGCTTATGAAACCATATGTACCTTCTTGAAAAATGATGTCTAAAGCTTCAAAAGGCAAAAGAAGGCAGGTTTGCAGCCATTGTATAAACATAATTTTTAACAATTTTTAAAAGCCAACAGATTTTTAACTTACAATTCATTAAACATATTCCATCCTCCATTCCATGTGAGGTGGCACTGTAGGCATAAAGGATATAGGCGCTCTTGCAGCTAGCACTGGAGAGAGTACGCTTCTCTTACTGGACATGCTGAAGACGTCACTGGGTGAACACTTGGCCAAGATGTTAGAAAAAGAATCCAGTGTGTGAGATGGCAGTGATCTAGAACTATTTCTCAGTCTGCAAATCTCCAACTTTCCCTTCTTGCCACCCCTAACTCTGCTTCCACAACCCTCTGGAGAGCAGAGCCAGGAAGTTACTCTATTTGTATATGAGGGGACATTTTGAGGCACTGTGTCAGGCAAGCATGAAGAAGCATGATCAAGGAAGGAGAGGAAGACACAACCTAAGATTTATCATGAAACTGTATATTGCTGTAGGCAGTTGGGACTCATCCCCTCTGGGACCTCTGAGGAGCACACATAATGCGATTCAGAATTTCCTATTCAAGAGATGAGGAGGAGAGCGACTATGGGTATCCCCCAGTCCCATCCCCTCCCTGCTAATTGTAAGAGTTGCCACACAAGGAGCTGACTCCCTTGTACTTCCAGTTCATGCACACCAAGGCGGTGAGTGAACTCTTGGGTAGAGAGGAGCCACAGATGCAGTAGCTGTGGAAAACTGATATCTGCTTAGACCTACATGAAGCTGGTGGCTGCAGGCATGTCTCAAGTTAGTGTGGCAGAATGGTAGAGAGGACACCACGGTTAAGATCCCCAAGCCACATGGAAGCACAATAACTATTACACGGAGTCACAAATGTATGTAGAGGTCGAACATATAACTCTCAAAACTAAGTATGTGCATAGATCATACTTTCGCTTCAGTGAGATAGCCTTTCAGAATCAAGTGATGTGCCTGAGCTCATTCATCAAAGGTAGACAGAAGACAGGGCTGAGGTTCTGGCTGCCAAGCCATTTGTGCCCAAATGTTTCCTAGACAGAAGACACAAGGAGGAATCACTGATTCTTAGAATATCCTGGCTGTGGATCTGTTTTTGACCAGAGTCTGAGTCTAGAAGGCAGAAACTGCTAAGTACATCCAGGGTCTGGCACTGTCAGTGCTTTTGCGGCTAGTTGAATATCTTCCCTCATAAGACGGGGGATCCACTCCAAGTGGATTATTGGCTCCGGACAGCAAGAAACATCATCATCTAATCACATTTATACCCGAATCTTTGTTCTAATAGAATGGAACTTTCCAGAAGCTAGAGAATCCTGGAAAATATTGACCTTACATCAGGAGACCTGGCCTACTTGGTAGATGTTGGTGAACACTTTACGTGCTAATTTTTCCAAGCCATGGGCCATGCAAAAGAGTGACGCTAATTGGGTTCTCTCAGAGACAACTGTGAAGATTACAAATCACGTCAAGACATTCATTACTAGAGCTCGCAGGAAACATGTGATAAACACCAGCTATTATTTCATGATTGGAAACTCTACTGTCTGAGTAGTTCCTCTCTATTCAAAGCTAGATGCAAACACCTACTGTGGCACTGGAAAACCTGGGATGCACAAGCCACCTAAGGAATGAATATGGAATGAATCAGTAAGCTACATTTGATTTAGGCAGGCTTCATGGGCCTGCATGCTGAGGGCCCATGAATACGTTATAAATCACTCAGTAAACATCTGGCAGGAAGAATACCAGTGCGGAGATGAAGAAATGGCTGACTGTGGGAGGGGAGCTTTCCTCTCCTTCTCTGGGACTCATTTTCAACATAAGATGATCACAAATTCCTTGTAATACCTGACCTTATGCATCACCAAATTCAATATCCCCTGTAAGGGCTGAAGAAACCCACATTTGATTCCTAGAACTCAGTGAGTGGGCCCTCCACTGCTGTTAACTCCAACTTCAGGGGATCTAAGGCTTTTGGTTTCCTCAAACATCTGCACACACTCACAGAGATAAACATACACACATGATTAAATGTTTACAAACCTAAGGTCATTAATCCCAACACTTGGGATGAAGAGGCGGAGCTCTGTGAGTTCAAGGCCAGCCTGATCTACATTGGGACTTCCAGGACAGCCAAGGCTATACGGAGAAACACTGTCACATAAAACCATATTTAAAAAGTTATAAGTTCACTAAATTTATTAGATGCTTTTTTACAGTGGCTAGGGACTCCAGGAGACGTATTTTTCTAGGCAGAGATTTATGGCCTGCCTGCTGGTGAGGCACAAGTGAAAATATCCCTTGTTTTTAATGATCTAAAATTACTTAACTTGAAATATCTTTTGTTCTTACTGTAGAAATACATATTTCCTCAAGGTACTTACTTCATTAGCATTATTAGAATCTAACCTTAACATTTGAAGATTTAAGGATTTATTTTAGAACCATGATTCAGTAGGTTAACAACCTAGGAAAACTCAGGGATTGAAGGTCAGTATCCAAGGCTATTTGCGAGCACTGGAAATACTTTTGGAAGTGACGGTTAACCATCTACAGCTCTGCCACGTTCTAGCTGAATAAGCCTGGACTTTCCATCATGGTCTATTTTTCATGGCACATAATAGGACAGTGCTAGTGCCCAGTTTTCTGACCTTCACCTAAGTGTTTATTGGGCAAACAGCCAAGTATTGGCGTGTGGTATACACACAATCATCCCACTCCCCTGGCCCTCATGGCTAGCTTCATCCACTAACTTGTTAATCTTTTTCAACCTCCTAGTAGAGAACACCCGGTTCAATAAATATTTCAGTAAATAATCTTGCTGAAAGTAAGTTTCAAATTCAAATGTCTAGGGCAAAATTTCACACACACATACACACACACAGGTTTTTAACAAGATGGCTCATTAAGCACCAAACCTCATTGTAAAGTTCAGCTCAACCACAGCTAGGGTTTTCTGGCCAATTAATTGGACTGACTTTTAAATCCCACTGGCTACAAGATGAAGATCAGCGTTTCACTGGGCATCATTAAAATTACTAATGGTGTTAGTAACGTTATTCAGACTTCCCATGATGCTTAGTGACTGGAGGTAAGCTGGAAGTTTAATTTGGCTTCCTGAGCATCGGTAGGTTTTGTTCTCAGCAGAGAACATTTGGTTATGTAATTGTCTTGGCTTCTGCTTCAGAAGGTGAACCCTGACTCTTCAATTAACTACTAATTCTCAAGTCTTCAGGAGCTGTGCCTAGATTAGACTTCCCACAAATCACTTGGAATGCAGAGATGATGCTTAACTTCCCTAGAAATCTGTCAAGAAAGAGAAGGTTCTAAGTAACCAGGCATCCACTGAAAAGACAAAAACTAGGCTCGCTTTTCCCACCAAGACAGCCTTTTTGCTGTCTGTGTTAGCTTGAAGATGTCTCCCATGTTCTCGGGCATCTAAATACTTGGTCCCAAGTTGGTGATACTATTTCAGTAGGTTTAGGAGGTATAGGCCTTGCTGGAGGAAGAATATTACTGGGGATGGGTTTGAGGTTTTTGTTTGTTTGTTTTTCTCCAGTATATTTTCTCTGCTTGTTTGTGGTTTGAGATGTGAGCTCTCAGCTGCTAGCCCAGCCACCATGTTTGCCTAGGGCCACATTTCCTGGTCATGATGGTGAATGAACACTTAACCTTCTGTACCAGAAGTCCAAAATAAACTTTTCCTTCTATACGTTGCCTTGGCTATGGTGTTTCATAACAGTAATAGAAATGTAACTGAGTCTCTGCCCGGACTATACATATTAGACTGTCCTGCTCTCCTTTCTAAGCCCTGTTTGTTGTTTTGAAAAGCATTTGCAAGAAAGTGTAAAAGAGGAAAATATCACAGGATGGAAATGGGACTCATGAAAGCAGATGAGAGAAGTTTCTGTGTCATGAACAGTTTGGTACAAGCACAATCAAAAATGAATTAACACATGGTCATAAAATACATTTTATTTGTTCAGGAAGATACACAGGGCCAGAGAAACGGCTCAGCCACTAAGAGCACTGATTATGTTTCCAAAGGACTGGTGTTCAATTTCCAGCACCCATATATGGTAGGTCACAACTATCTGTAACTCCAGGTTTAAGGAATCGGATTCCCTCCTCTAGCCTCTATGGGCACTGTATGCATGTGATGCACAGACACATGCAGACACAGCACCCATGCACACCATTTTTTCAAAGACACATAGAGCTGATAATTTCACCATAACATAGTACATCAAAATGGGTAAGTTTTAGGGACAAAGAATAAGGGAATTGGATGGAGAGAAAAGGCTATCAGAGACTAATGCAATGCATAGTTTATATACCATATTTCTGTTGGCAGTTGTGGGTGAAATGATGGAAATTTCTAAGGGACATGAGCACACTTGCAAAAATACTGGGACTCAGAGGACACTCAGCTTAGTCTTTTAAGTCTTCTACATATTTTTTTCAGTAGTGATGCAAATCTGAGTATGCAGTCATTTGACAGCAATACAATCCAAAAATAAAACAAACATGTACCCCAACACTGCGAACAAATCAAAATAAACCCAAAATGCCATATAAGACAATAAAGTCTTAAAAGCTGGTAACTATCATTTGCAGTGCTAATAAACACAGCTAATAATTACAGATACAAATGTGTGGACAGCCTTTAGGAAACAATAACTTAACACAGAGACTATCTCTTAGAGCCCATTATCCTCTTTTGATGACTATAAAAGTTGGCATTTAGATTAGGACACATGACTTACATCCTATCCGCTTGCCCAGCAGTAATAGCACAGCCTTAAGTCACCCACTACCCACAGTCTTTCCTGTACCATGTACTCAAAATTCTGTATTCACTATACAGATGTTCTTTCTTGCCTTGTGCACATGTGGAGAACTAGACAAAAAAAAAGGACAACTCAGCAGCCCTGGGGTGGTAGCTTCGCTGAAAAAGCACTTGCAGTGCAAGCAAGAGGGCCTTGATTTGGTTCCCCGAGAACTCATTTTAAAAAAGGAGGAAATAAACCAACAACTGGGTGTGGTACCACATAAGCACGCACTGGTAATTACTGCACTGGAAAGACTGGGAGGGTAGAAACTGGAGGATCCCTGGAACTCGCCATCCAGCAAGCCCAAACTGGTGAGTTCCAGGCCAAGGAGATGCCAAGTCTTGAAGAATGGAGTGGACAGCACCTGAGGACTAACAACCAAGTTTATCCTCTGGCCTACACACATGCTTGCACACTCATATACATACATGAAGAGTATGGCAACTCATAGGCTAGATTATCAGCTCTAAGCCTTTATGCAAGGAGCCAGGGTCTGTAGAAGCTGTGAACACTGGTCGGTAGAGGCACCGAACTGCTGATACTTAGATGACTACCTCCTAGGTTTCTCCTTTGGATGCCTCTGTGGCTTCATTTCCTGCAGAATGAGGTCTTCCCAGGTTAACTGGATGATGTCTGTGTGACATTGTGAGTCATTTGGCTGTCATCATGCAGCAGTAGGCATTGTGGTGAAGATGAAGCTCACCCTGTGGGAGTGATGAAAGCTTCCTGGTGTATTTTCTATTTATTCTGAAATAATTGTACTTGACACCCAGGGCTGACTAATATGTGTGTGACCAGTTACAGGCAGATAAGCATAATTGTCATGAAGATGAAGGTCATTGTGCAAATGTTATGTTTATACTAGTCAGAGGGCAAACTAAGAGAATGACCTAGCCATTGCTGGCCTTCGTGCAAGGGTTTCCAGGGAGCTTTGCTTAGTGTGCAAGGGACATCTTAGGATTGCCATAGCTCAAGCTCTCCCCGGGGGATCCCCTGTGTGAGATGCTCCAGCATCAACATATATATTCTTACTTTTAAGAGTTGCCTTTAGCTAGCTCTCTGCTGCTGTCCTTGGTCAGGGTGTCATGGTTGGCATTATGGCCACAGAAGTCAAGGAGAACTTAACCAGATTCTGTGAACCAGAACTGCTGGGTTCACATACTTCTCTCTATGAGACTTGCTGCTGACTGTTACTTAGACAGGAAGAACTGGAAAATGCCAACTGCCTTCCAGACTCAGTGTATGCTGTTAAAAGGGAACTGAGTATCAGTGAACATGTAATTGGAAGACTGTGCCTCTGTTATAGAATGTTCACATTTAAAAATTTACAGGAAAAGTAAAAATATGTTTATTATTTTAAAATAATTTTGTTCATTAAATATTTGATTGGAAACTGAATTAACATATAAAACGGAACTATAACTGGATATAATAGATTACCATACTATGTATAAAATGGTTTCATGCTTTTCCATGTTAGTTTAAGAAAAACACATGAAAACCTGATCTACCTTTTTAAAAATTTACTGATTATGCATACAGTATTCTGCCTGCATGTGTGTTTGCATGTCCAAACAGTCCACCAGCTCTCATTAGAGATGGCTGTGAGCCACCATGTGGCTGCTGGGAATTGAACTCAGGACCTCTGGAAGAGCAGCCAGAGCTGTTAACCTCTGAGTCATCTCTCCAGCCCCTGATCTATCTTCTCACAGATAAAGACATCTATACTTGAGAGCTCTCTAGTCTCATCCTCATGGAGCTGGGTTGTTTCATTATTGCATATGCAAAGTTCTCCTGAAAAGCACACTGTCCCCTCAGTGGAAACACATAAAGCCGATTTAAGTTGAGCTAGTCAGAAAAGACAGCGATAAAACAGAGCATAGAAGAATAGGGAAGTTCTACAAACGAGTCAGATTTCTGGAGGAGTGGAAGGACCATCCGTGGAAAAACACTTGGGGACGGGAGTGAGAAAGCTTTTCAGAGAAGGAAGGAAGAAAATACTGCCAGCATTCATATAATAGTAACTGGAAGAGAGAGAGAGAGAGAGAGAGAGAGAGAGAGAGAGAGAGAGAGAGAG
>LOJH01000088.1:14364-26211 GCA_001685095.1 Ellobius talpinus | reverse complement strand
AGAGAGAGAGAACACGAGTGCAAAAGGACTCAAAGCCTGGCATAAGGAATATATTTTCAGAATTCAGATATTCTGTTTTGTTCATTAAGTTTTAATGGTGATTTTAAAATCCACTAGTAAACATCATTTTTAAAGGAGAGAAACAACAGCAGACCGTCTCAAAAAGTCTCTTCTGGGTTCCGGTGCTGGTACTTGTGTAATTTCGCATCTGTCTCATCAGTTGCTGGCTGTGTCTCGGAGACCTGACATCACTGTTTTCTGATTGGGGGAAAGAGTGTGTGCCAGCACTCAGGGAAGAGCAAAGACGAAGGGGAGCTTGGCTCAGGACACAGGCATCTTTCAGCAGGCATGGGGTTCAGCGTTTGAATATCAAAAGTGGCTGAGGTGGGCTTGAGAATACTTTTAATTCGGCAGCACACTGGCGGGATGTCTTTTTCTATGGGTTACACACTCCAAGCAATTTGTTCCTAAGCATTTTCTTAATAAAAGAAATGGTTGATTAAGTATCAGAAACACAAAGGGAACTATAAAAATAAGAAAATAACAGCTTACTGTTTTGTGAGGGTAAGAAACAGAAATCGTCTGGGCATGGTGGCATATGTTTGTAATCCCAGCACTCAGGAGGGTAAGATAGGAGAATCTAGAATTTGAGACTGGCCTGGGCTGAGCAGCAAGACCCAGTCAAAAGGAAGAATGGACGGGAGGGAGATGGAGAGGGATGTATAATGGGAAGGAACATTGAAGAATCCAAAGAGGGACTAAGGCAGATACATATAGCTGATAGAAAAGACAGAAGGAATAAAAGGAAACCATTGTGAGCGATTTACAGAGGCTTGTCACACTTTTTCCTATTATCTTTAACAACTGTCTAACTCTATGTGATAGACATATGCCCACTTCAGAGATAAAAGTGGCATTGATATAGATCAAGTAATACAGGATGACAATCGTAATAAAACTATAGACGTGGGATTCGAACACTGAATCTACTAACTCCCAGCAGACCGCGGTGACCATCACTCAAACCCTACAGCAGACTATCTTCTCTAACATTAATACCTTACTGATTGAAAAATGGGGCATTGGTTGTAAAATAGCCAGATACAAGTTCATCTATTAACAGCTACCAGTTTAGGAGTCTCTTGAAAAGAATCGGTTAATACACTGTTAAAACCCACGGTTCTAACTCCGCTCTCTGTGACTGAGTCTGAACACTGAGATTTCTTACAGCTTCTTGGTATTTGAGGCAAGCAATTCTCAAACCCACCAGGCATCAATTATCTCATAGACAACAATATCTCCTACACAGATGTCCAGCTAAACGCTTAATGCATGTGGGTTATGCTTGGACTAAACCACCTCATCACTGAGATCGCCTCCATCCACAGAACCTAAAGTACAAGTCACTCTCAGGTAGTTAGAA
The DNA here is from genome assembly GCA_001685095.1 of Ellobius talpinus. Taxonomy (NCBI): domain Eukaryota; kingdom Metazoa; phylum Chordata; class Mammalia; order Rodentia; family Cricetidae; genus Ellobius; species Ellobius talpinus. Next base: position 24,788 of record LOJH01000088.1, on the reverse strand, counting down.
AAGGGTCCTTTCTAACTCAAATTTCTGGAAATTGCCACCTTGTGTTGCTGGTCACTGCAGAGGACACTGAAAAAAGCCAGATTACACCCACACCTACCTCCCTTTCTTAGGCAATGATGCCCATACCTTGACTTTTTAATGACTGCTTTTCCTCCATTCCATTCTGCTCATGGGACTTAGCATGATTTTTTTTTCTAATGGTTAAACTGATCCTTTCTTGCTTAAACCCAGTCAGCTGGTCTTACTGCCTTCACAGGGAGCATCAAACTCTGGCTGAGCATAAACTCCTTCTGTGATCTGGTCCTCCCTGACAGCCAGGTTCCCCAGACACTTGTGGAAGCTCCAGTCTTTGGAACTGATACTGAGACAGTAGAGTCCCCAGCTGATGCTGAGACAGGACACTGCCCTCCTTTCCTGACCGCTGTTCAGTTTGCTGACTGCTAGTCTCAGTTCCCAGCTGATGCTGAGACAGGACACTGCCCTCCTTTCCTGACCGCCGTTCCTTCCATCCACTCTTCAGGGCTAAGCTCTGGATCTTTCACCTCTCAGGCAGGGAGCTTAGGTGAGGATTTCTTTCTCGGCAGCTGAGACAGTTGTCTTATATTGAAAATGCTGTGTTACAATGGCCTCTTAGCCAGTCTACGCAAAAACCCTGTCAGATTTTACTATGACATTTAGCACAGTGCCTGGCACACAATGTCACAGGTACTCACTGAAGATTTGTTTAACACTCCACGAGGGTCTCAGTTCTAAAACCTGGGGACACGCAGTTTTGTTAACCATTTTCCTTTTTTGTCTTAAGTCTTTGCAGGAAACACACACACACACACACACACACACACACACACAAAAAAAAAACACATACCAGCAAACTCACAGTCAAATCTCCGAGCATAGAGACAAGAGAACCAAGAAAACAGACTTGTGGAAATTGAATGTAAGACACAAGACGTCCTGCCAACAAGTCCTGGGGCCCTTAATCAGGTTTCTTTCCCTTGTTTCCTGACTTTTCCTACCCACTTTGTGAACTTAATACCAGCTACTCAGCTTTTTGGTTTTATACGCCCCTTGGTAAGTTTTATAGGGAATTGTTGACAAATTAATTCACATCTGAGCGCCCTTTGCGCTTTAGATTTACATACCATCCCTTCACTCCATATTATGGATTCAGCTATACTTGCATTGAAAATACCAGGAAAAGTAAAAGTGTATTAAATGTGTACAGACTTTTTCTGTGTTGTTATTCCCTAAAGAGACTAGCATAGTAACTATTTGCATAGTATTGATATTGTATTGGGTATTAGTAATCTGGAGATGATTTAGAAGTATGTGGGAGGGGCTGGAGTGCTGCCTCAGTAAGATCCCTTACTGCTCTCTTGAAGATTTACTTATTCATTTTATGTGTGAATCCTCTATCTGCATGTATGCCTGCAGGCCAGAAGAGGGCGCCAGATCTCATTACAGATGGTTGTGAGTCACCATGTAGTTGCTGGGCATTGAACTCAGGACCGCTGGAAGAGCAGCCAATGCTCTTAACTGCTGAGCCATATCGCCAGAAAATTTATTTTTTATTTTATATGCATTGGTGTTTTGCCATGGGTGCTGGGTCCTTGGAACTGGAATTACAGACAGTTATAAACTGACATGTGGGAGCGGGAATTGGACCTGGGTCCTGGAAGAGAAGTCAGTGCTCTTAACTACCGATCCATCTCTCCAGCACCCCTTTACTACTCTTGTAGAGGACATGGGTTTAGCTCCCAGTACCCACACGACAGCTCGTAACCATCCGTAATTCCAGTTGCAGGAGATTCAATTTCTCTTCTGAGCTCCGTAGGCTCCTACATACACATGGTGCCCAGACAAACTCAGGCCACAAAAATGCAAGAAATTAAAAAAGAAGTATATAAATATATAAGAAAATAGTGTGGAGGTTCCTAAAAGACAACACAAAACTCTGTGTGTGTGTATATATGTATATATATTGTGTATGCAAAAGAAATGAGGTATCAAAAATATACCTGTGTGTCTTTTTTAAACAGCACTATTAGTAAGAGCAAAGACATTATCAACATATGAATGGATAATAAAAAAAAGCAAGATACATAGAAAGGAATATCCCGCCACAGAGAAGAATGAACCTTGCCATTTGCTGCAAAACCTGGAGGGCAGTGTGTTGAACAAAATAAGTCACACACAAAAATCAAGTACCACATGTTCTCTCATATGTGAAAGCTAAAAATGTCAGTCCAGATATAGAGCAGTGATTACTAACACTCATGAGGGCTAAGGGAGAGGGTGAATTTCATCAGTGTTATATGCTCTTTACACACATACAATATTTGTCAAAAAATATGAAACATTAAAAATAAAGAGTATTACAGGATAAGCATATATGGAAACACTCTGCTGTTTCTAAAAGTGACCTGAGCATCTGCAGAGATGGGTATCTGTGCGTGTGTGAAATGGGGGGAGGCAGGGGAGGGTGGTCACAGAGTGAACCCCTCTGTGGCTCTCAAGAGGCACTTTCTTTTAACATGAGCAGCATATACCTGTGCTTGAGTATGTCATGCATGAGCTGCTGTCAATCCTTTCTAGTTATCTTTAAAATGGACCCCAAAATATTTGGCTATACCCATTTTTCTGTGAACATTGAGAAGTCCTTTTGACCACATGGCAGACCATTTTGGGAAATGTCTGCTTTCTTTCTCCAGTTCCACTTCTTTCCTATCAGCCCACGGCACAGACTTCTCTCACACCATCTTCAACGCTGTACTGTTTGTAGACACGCCTTTTCTGCTCATTTGCATGTCTTTACTGCCCATGGACGTGCCTTCACTGCTTGTGGACACACCTTCACTGCTTGTGGACACACCTTCACTGCTTGTGGACACACCTTCACTGCTTGTGGACACACCTTTACTGCTCATGGACACACCTTTCTTTTTCCCCCTGAAGTTTACACCTCTCATAAGTGGGGCCCTGTGCCTCACTTTCCTTTTTCTCCTTAATTTAGGGACCAATATTTGTAGGCATATGAAAAAGCACTACCGAAATATCTGCGAGTTGCGTGGCTACTCTGCCCATCGCGTCCTTAGGTCTACTGTCAGGGAAACATCATGGTTGTGCCATGTACTGGAGAGAAACCTCAGCATCAAAAGAAGCTCAAGTAGTTTCGAGAAACCATTCCCTCTCCCTTCTTGCTTCTGTTCACCGTCGGCTCCCCTTAGGCATCAGTGACTCGCAGCTCCTACTTTTTTCAAGGAAGTGCACAGTAGCTCTCGATAGTAAGAAGTCTTAGATTTCCCCTCGATGCTACAGAAGAACAGTTTGCACACAGCTGGTCCCAATAAAGCCAACACCAGAGTGACTTGGGTAAATGCAATGCTCTGCCATTTTACACGGAAATAACCATCAAGTCGAAATGAACCAGGTTTTGGTTTTTATTTTGTAGTGGAAGGTCAAAATAAATGCAGTTTTCAAATGAGCGAGCTCTCTTAGACGTCAGTGTGATGCAGAATTGTCTGGGGATGCATGGGTTACTTACTTCACATCCTCCAAAAGGCAGCAGCAGGTTTCATAGGGGCTTAGTCACAGGGTTGCATAGTAACACCCGGGGAATGAGTAGAGAGGGAAAAGCGAAAATAAAAACAAAATCAACTGTTCAATTAGAGCAGATGGAGAAAACACTGCATAAGCTAATTGATTATAGCTATCGTGACAGCTGATTACAGTGTCTGCCTGTAAAAACACTGGGGGAGAACCACAAAAACCCTCCTGGCACTGTTCGGTTGCCTTCATGAAATATCCTTCAAATGGATGATAGCATATATTTTGGCCCGTTCTGGTAACAGAGTGAACCCATTGATGTGGCCATATAGAGGTAGGTCTGTTCTGCTGAACACAGCAAGCTCGACAGCTTTTCTGCCTGTGTTTTGAGATGTTCTAGGTTAGCCTGGCATGATGTCCTAGGACTATAACAGCAGAGCCTTTGGGTATATTTGATTTCTTCTACCCAAGTAACTTCATAGTGACATTACTACGCCTTCTGACCCAGTGTTAAAAGGAATCATCCACGTCCAGGTGTTCTTTGAGTGTGAATATGAGTTTGACCTCAAACCCTCTCCCCACTCCATCTGGTACACATTCTGCTCAAGCAGATACGACAAATTCATCACAAAGGTTTGCGGGGGCAGAGAGAGCATAAACAGAAAGTTACAATGCAACAGTTAAACCCCGAGAATGCTCTAGGGACGTGGCTAGAAAGAGAACTCACTCTGAACTACTTGGGACATAAAGGCTTCACAAATAAGTCTTAGACCCGGGCATCTAAAGCCATCAGGAGTTTGTCAGACACACACAGGACACTCAAAACAGAAGCTGGGAGAATTCACTTCCCAATAAAGAACTGTATTACAATTCACAGCAGGAGGCACGGTTGATGCTGTGGACCAGAGGAAGCATGTGTGGGGGAGGGAAGCATGTGCGGGGGAGGGAAGCATGTGCTAAGAAGGGTCCTTGATCTGGAAACACCGCTCTGTGGCTGGGTGATGCCCTTCTTATTTTAGTAAGATGACTGGATGACAGCAGAGAGTGCATTGAGAACGGGAGAGGGAGGAGAAATCTGGAAGCCCCCGTAGATAGCAGTTATAAAGCTGAGTTGAGATAAATAGGGCAGCTCTCAAAGACGAGACCACTCAGGGAATCAGAGCTGAACATGCTGGTACATAAACACCTTCAATTTCAGTGCTCTGGAGGCAGAGGCAGGTGGATCTTTGAGTTTGGAGCCAGGCTGTCTATCTACATAGTAAGTTCCATCCATGTCAGTCAAGGCTACATGGTGATATGCTGCCTCAAAAATTTGACAGAAAAAAAATCAGGACAAAACAGGTTCTAGCAGACACACCAAAGAGCCAACTTGGAACCTCAAAACAAGTCCCTCGGGGCTAGAGAGATGGTTCAGTGGTTAAGAGCACTGGCTGCTCTTCTAGAGGTCCTGAGTTCAGTTCCCAGCAACCACATGGTGGCTCAAAACTATCTGTAATGAGATCTGGTACCCTACCCTCTTTTGGCATGCAGGCATAACACTGTATACATAATAAAAAAAAATCTAAAAAGAAAAAGGAAAAAGGAAAAAAACAAGCCACTCTTTAGGAAAGTGACTCACATTCTTACCAGATGCAGCCAGCAATAGATTTGATCTTAGACTCTGGCACATATGGCCCCCATAGCAGTAGCTCTTAGCTTGACCTCTACCTGGCCTGGGAATCACAAAAGGTGGATGAGATGCTGTAGAGACAGCATAGGTTTTTTTTTTATGCCTTTTAAAGATGTTAAAACAGCTTAGTCAGCATCACTACTACATCCAAGGCTACACCTGGTAACCAGAACTCAGTGACATCACTCCCTGTGACAACCAGACACAGGCCTCGAACTTCATGACACCCACTGAACAACATATAAGCAGAGACCAAGAGCTGTGTTCTGCTCTGCACATCTGGAGAGATACCGCCTTGATCTGCCCTGCAGCTGGAGAGACTCCCCTGGATCCCGACTCTCAAATCAGAGACTTCTGTTAAAGACTGAACCTGGCCTTCAGCTGAGATACGTTGCACAGGTGAGCAGCCTTGGGGAGATAGGCTTAGGGCTGTAGTTGGGAATTTAGAGTGTGAACCCAGTATAACGACCCTCGGCATAAAAAAATACAACTTTCGTTATGCTAACTACTAATCGCGACAGAGTCCAAACTTCACTCCTGACCTACTACATCAGAATCCCTGGGAGGAGTTGCAGTTCTCAGATTCTGCTCCCACATTCAGAACAGAGGCCCTCGGTCTACACAGTAAGTAGTCAAGCAAGTAGTGAAGATTATGGCTTGAATACGAACTGTCCCCCTCCCTGCCAAGGCTCCTGCATTGAAGACTTCTCACTGGGTAGTGCTAATTAGAGGTAATTGGATTGTGACCATATCAATGGACTATTAGAAAGGAGGACTTAGCTTGATAAAGTATGCTATGGGGACATGCCTTTTAGGGTGTATCTTGGGGACCAGGGAGATGGCTCAGCAAGTGCTTACTGTTCTTGCAGATAGCCCAAACTGGATTCTCGGCACCTACGTTGAATGACTCACAACTTCCTGGGACTCCAGCTCCTGGGGATCTGACACCCTCGCTTGGTTTCCATAGGTACCTGCATGTCTGTGTGTTTGTGCTGGCACACGCATTCCCCCCCTCACACACACAAATAAAGATAAAATTTAAAAAGCATGGATGTTGACCCTTGACATTCTCTCTACTCTTCCCCCCCACCCCCATCTGCTTCCTGGCTCCATGGAGTAAGCAGGCCTCCTCCAGTACATCATTTTACCCCCTCGCTCGCCTTGCCACAGCCCCAGAAGCAGGGAAGCTAATTGACCATGGGAAGAAACTTCTATAACCGTAATTCAAATGAAACGCTTTGTCCTTTGAGGTGATTTCCTCTGGTATTTTGTTACAGCAATGGAATCCGATTAACACAGTGACCTTGAGTTGCTTCGTCAAAACCCTTTACGTGTGTGCACACCCATGTAGGGGCACACTGAAACAGAGATAGCATTACACGAGACGCCCCAGCAGTGAGCTGGCCATCCCAGAGGAGTCGTCCCCATCAGCAGAGGGGTGAGAGGGCGTCTAGCTACCACATGCTTAGTGTCTTGATCCTTAAAGCTATAAAAATGCCTTTGTATATACCTACTCAAAGGAGACATTCCAAAAGAATTTGGTGGACTAATTCTACGGGCCCAAAATAATGCAGATCCTTAGTCACGCAGTGACATCAATCAGGCCAAAGGAGGAAATCAAGTCCCCCACAAACCGGCTGAGATAAACTTCCCCCGGCCTCCGTCTGTGTATCACACTCTACAGAAAGTGCTCAAGACCATCTTAGTGCAGGCCGCTAAGGTTCCTGAGCTCCAGAAAGAGCGGGCTGGGACACGGAGAGCCAGATGAACGCTGCATGGCTGTGCCTCCTGAGGAAAACCAACCAAGTGTAGGCCAAGCGTAGGCAATGCAGAGCCTAAGGCACCAGGTGGCCAAGTAACCCATGTGCTTTTCCTGCAAACGGCCAAGAGAGGCACAGAAGCAGAAGCCAGATTCTTCAATTTTGCAGAATTTTCTAAGAACTAGGAGGGGTGAAAGACCATGTTTGCTTAGGAAGGAAGAAAGGAAAGAAGGAAGGAAAAGATAGAAAAAGAAAAAGAAGAAAGGAAGGAAGGAAGAAAGAAAAAAGGAAGGAAGGAAGGAAGGAAAGAGACATGGCAAAAGCAGATAATAGTACTTATTATGCAAGCCTGACAACTGAATGTGACCTCATGGCCCCAAGAATTCCCCCCACAAAGTTAGATGTAGTGGGCCACAACTGTAATCCCAGCATGCCTATGGTGAGATGGAAGGTGAAGACTGGAGAATGGTTCATAAGTCTGCAGGTCACCTCGCCTGGAGTACACAGCACAGCAGCAGCAAGAGACCCTGTCTCAAAAGGTGGAAGAACTGACATCCTAAAGGATGTTCTGTGACTTCTCCATGCATGTCACCCCACTCATGCACCCCCTCACACACACAGAAAATAGACGTTTAGGAAACCTGATAGCCCCCTTAAAGGAAATGAAGTTGCTCTAGGATCTCATGGTGTTCAACTTCCTTCTTTGTTCTGAACATTGTCCCCAAAAGGAAGGAGGCCAGGCTGCCAGCTAGGAAGGACTGGGAGAGGTGCATGCTAACATCACGGCAGAGGACAGGCAGCCTGAAGAACAGCCTCTCCTAGGCTGAAGGAAGAGCAGAAAGAGGATGCTGTTGTATTCAGAGCAGACAAAAATCTGACGTGGCAAGCGAGGGAGAAGGTGAGGCTATGAAGAGGAAAATGAAGGCGGTGAGGAAGATGTAATGGGTTCCAGTAGGTTGTTTGCTTTCTTCTTTTACCAGGCATTAACCTCCTTAAGCCATATACAACCCAGTCCTTTTAAACAAATGTATTGACATGTAGCCGAGCGGTGGTGGAGCACACCTTTAATCCCAGTACTCGAGAGGCAGAGGCAGGCGGATCTCTGTGAATTCGAGGCCATCCAGGTCCACAAGAGCTGGTTCCAGGGCAGCTAGGGCTGTTCTTCCCTTGAGAAACCCTGTCTTGAAAAACCAAAAAAAAAAAAATGTTGTGTTGACATGTCAAGCTGTGTGTGGGTTTGTTTTAAAAATATACAAGATGCTTGTTTTTCTTTTGGAATAGTCAATACAATATGTCGATGACATCACTAGATAACCTTGTCTAGGTCGTATTTCAATGGCCCCTAACTTTGCATGCTGTGGAGCAGGTGCTTTAAGCTGGCGTGCACATTTAAAGCAGGCTCTTGTTGGTGCACAGCACATGAGCTCTCTCTGGGGATGGTAGCTATTTCCTCTTCCGTGTCTCTGCCGGGCTTAGAGGAAGTGTTTGCTTTATTTCCTCAATACTGTACCGTAACGTTGAAAGGAAAAAGTCGGGACTGTTTCCTTGAAACTGCAAATGCTTCTCACGCAAATTGCATGAAGTAAACAAGATTGACATCTGCCTGCACATGACCTTTTTCTGTCGTGGACTAGAATGTTTAACCATAGAAAGATGTGTTGTATCTGTTTGTGTTGGGGAATAATTGCTTAACTACATAAAGATGTGCTGTATTTGTTTGCGCTGCAATTGTTTAACTATGTAAAGCTGTGTTGCTGGTTCACCTTGCCTGCCTAAGGCACCTGATAGGTCTAATAAAAAGCTTAATGGCCAATAGCTAGGTAGAGGAGGGATAGGTGGGGTTGGTGGGCAAAGAGGGAAAAGGGGAGCCAGCAGCCAGCCAGGGGCCAACCAGATACGGAGGGAGCAACAAAGCAGGATGGGCAACACATAGAAGAATAGAAATGGGTTGATTTAAGTGGAACAACAGCTAAGAAACAAAACCTAAGCTAAGGTTGAGCATTCATAATTAATAAGTCTCTGCGACATGACTTGGGGGCTGATGTTCCCAAGCAAGCCGGCTACACTTTTCTGCTTACCAGGCTCTCAGGCCGTACTTTACCTACCGGTGCTGCCACCTTCATCTTGGTTGAGCATCTTCAAGGCCCTGGGAGAGAATCATTGCGGGCTCAGCAAACACAAAGTTCAACAACAGGAAAGCTCACAGAGCTAGGAAGGCACAGACCCTGAGACCATGTCTAACAAAGCCAGCTCCTCCAGTCACTAAACAGCAGCTGCATCCTTGCCTCCCAACCCATGGCCCAGCCTGGAACGAAAGCTCTCCAAATGCAGGAACTACAGTGAAATCCGGATTATCTTTGCACCAGTTCATTAGCCATCTAAAGCATTAAAGGCTTTATGTTGCTGTTTGTGTTGTTTGTGGTGTTTGTTTTGCAACAAAGTCTCATGTAGCAGAGGCTGGCCACAAACTCACTACGGAGACAAGGATGACCTTGAACTCAGGGCCCTCCTACCTCTGCCTCCTGAGTACTGGGATTTCAGCCATGTACTATCATCATACCTAATTTATGTGATTCTAGGATTGAGCCCAAGATATGATAGGTACCAAATGTATCACCTGGGCTCCATCCCCAGTCCATCACTACTATTGTTTTTAGTGTTACTGGGTTTCAGAATGAGAAAAGGCCAGGGAAGTTTGCATCCTTAGAGACCCTCTTATTCTGAGTTCTGAGACTGGAATGTTGATTTCCCCCTCATGAAGGTAGCATGTAAGCAGCCCCCTCTACTTGGCATATACCTCACTCCTAGGGAAGGCAACCAGTTCAAACTGGGTACATGTTGGAGCACCTCTGTGTGAGGTCACTCAGATTAAATGCTTTTATTCAGATGTGGAGAGCTGAGCACCGAACAAGAATCAGCTAAGAACACAGTAGCTGGGCCTGGGCCTTCAGCATCTGAAACAGGAGTCTTAGGGTTCAATGACTTGCTCCAAGTCAGACTTCAAAAGAGATGCTTTTTTTTGAGCTATACATTTTTCTCTGCTCCCTCCCTTCCTCCCCTGTCCCCATCTTCTCTCCTGTGACCCCCACACTCCCAATTTACTCAGGAGATCTTGTCTTTTTCTACTTCCTATACAGATAGATCCATGTATGTCTTCCTTATGGTCCTCTGTTTAGGTTCTCTGGGGTTGTGAACTGTAGGCTGGTTTTTCTTTGCTTTATGTCTAAAAGCCACTTATGAGTAAGTACATATTATATTTGTCTTACTGAGTCTGGGTTACTTTACTCAATATGGTTTCTTCTAGATCCATCCATTTGCCTGCAAATTTCAATATGTCATTAATTTTTATTGCTGTGTAGTACTCATTGTATAAATGTACCCCATTTTCTTTGTCCGTTCTTTGGTTGAGGGGCATCTAGGTTGTTTCCAGGTTCTGGCTATTACAAATA
>LOJH01000087.1:85167-102968 GCA_001685095.1 Ellobius talpinus | reverse complement strand
TAAATGAATACAATTTGTGTGTTGTTATTTTGGGGTATAAGCTAGCCGTGCGTGAGCCGGGCGGGACGAAAAGCAGGCCTGCTCCCCTTTCACTACACTTCAGCATCCTACCAAGTGGCTGTTCAGCTTTGGCTTCAGTACTGACAAGAGCTGTCTACCTACCAAAGACTGTATTCTACTTAAGATAGCTCTAATTGTGCGAACAGTGTTCCCCATGCTGGGTCTTACATTTCTCTTCCGGGAGTTTCCACTGGGTTATTGTCCTCTGTGGAAAGGCAGCAAAGTCCCTATGTCGTAGGCTGGCTCTTCTGGGTGGGACAAAGGAGCCCTGCTTCCATACCAGCCAGCTGCCCAGCAGGACTCTCTCTTGGGACAGTCCTCCACTGAAGGCTCCCTCAAGCGACAAGCCTGCAGGTGCTCCTCAGGGTATAAACACGGCCCATGAGTCATGCTCACCCTGACACAAGCTGAAGATGCCCACTTGTCACCTTTTGTTGGGTGCAGAGCCCTTTGTCTCAAGTGACCATGTGACCCCCATTGTCTCTGTGGTGTCTTTAGATTTGGGTTTAAAAAATCAGTTTTTGCAGACAAATAGATGCTCCTTTTGGAGCTGGGGGGAAAGTCATGGAAGGGGAGAGGTACCCTTATGGATCCATGGAGCACAGGGCTCAGAAATGGATCTCTTGCTACTGAGGTTGTCTTAAGTAGCACCTGCTGGCCGTTCCTAGGTCCCCTTGGGAGAGCCTTCAAGGGCTCCTATTGCTCACTAGTGAGAAGCCTTCCAGACCAGCTGTTGGGCAGGGCAGAAGCTGTGTCCCTTTGTTTGTCCATCGGAGTATTCAACTGTCCCAAGCCTGGCTCTGTGAGCCAGCTCCAGACCTGTCTCCTTGGTTTTCTCTCAGTTCCTTCCCCAGCTCTCCTCTTGCCTTTACGGTTCTAGCTTGGGGCGCCTGTGCCTGGCCCATCTGTTCGGTCCCATATGCTTCCCGCAAGGACTGCCAAGTCAGGGCCTGCTGCTCCGTGACTTGACTCCAGTCTGGGGCGGCTGGTCTCAGCTTTCTCAGTCCAACCTGGTCGCTAGGAAACAGTCTCATTGTGCATCAAGGACAGCCTTGGATTCGGTCCTGGAGTAGTTGCAAGAACAGGGCTGCTGGGCACCCAAATGGGCATTTGATGGGCATCCAGGCTGGCCTTCCACAGGTTGGTTGGACCTGACCTTGGGAGCCTGGCCCTCAGGGCCCAGATCCTTGGGATGTAAGGATGATCCAGGCCCTCAGGGCCCAGATTCTAAACCAGGTCCTCCAGGTCTAGAAGATTACCTTAGGGAAAATCTAGAGCATGGTATGGAGAATTTTTTTCAGAAAAAAAAATAGGATTCAGAGGAAAATGGAAAATGCATTTAATCTCTCTGTATGCCTTTGCAAATCTAAAGAGCTTAACTGTGGACTTCACTGGAAGCATTTCCATTCCAAAATGGTGGTAGATTTAAAGGGATACAGACAACTATCTGTAGCAGAGAGCAGGCAGCGGGGTTGCTGGGAGTTGGCAGTGATCCAGGCCAGCCTGAGTTACAGTGTGACTGAAATCCCTCCCATCCAGCTCCCCAGTTTACCTGCAGTTGGGGAAAGGGAAGTCTTCCCTGGCTTCACTTATCTCTTCTTGTTGGTGAGACAGATTACATATGGATCATACACACCCACAGCAGGTCACATGACATGGCTCAGCAAATGACACTGCTGGCCACCGAGGCATGATGCAGGCTTATCATGTGGAGCTCCGGAGCAAAACAGCTGAGGTCAAATTTGGATGCTTCGCTTTCCTAGCTAAGCCTCAGTTTCCTGGTCTGGAAAATGGCGATGCTAATGTCAGTTAGCACTTGCTGCCATAGCACTGGTCACAGGGGAGCTGAGAAGCCGTGGAGCCCATCCTGGTAAAGACAGCCTGGCAGCATCAAGGTCCCAAATGTGAATGGGACAGAACAGTGACCCAGCTTCCTCAGAACAACAGCTAAAGCCCTGGCAGGGAGCTCTGAAGTAGCCAGTAAGTGACTTGACCCACAGGCCAGGCCTGATCCTGCTTCTCAGCACAAGGCAGAACTAGGAGGGAATTTCATCAGCCCCCAACAGCATGAACCTAACAAATTGCTGTCTTACCCCACCGGTACCTGGAAAGCCTGCCATCTCCCTCCCTCCCCACTACTCTTTCTCTCTGCTCCACTTCCCCTCCCCCTCCCAAGATGAGATTGGATTCCATTTTATAGGGACATTCTGACACCTACAGCCAACCAACTGCTCCATTTAATAGAAAGACACTGTGCCTGAAATTAACTCCAGAGGGGAGTTTCCAAGCCATTGCTCAGGCAGGTTTGTCTACTTGCTACCAGTTTGGACTTGGCTTCCGTTCTGCCATGCCTTCTCCTTAGGCCTTCCTTTCTTGTCCTCACCATGGCTAGAGGAAAATGACCTTACTCTTAAAAAGTTGTGTTAGACCTAGACAGGCAGGACAGGTGCCTACTTCACAGGGACAAGGATGAAGGATGAAGAAGTTAGAGATGAACACACTTGGCGTCAGACTAATGGATTCCAGTTTCATTCCATTTATTAGTCTTGTGACTTTAAGTCAGTCACTAAACCTTTCTGGGTCTCAGTTTCCTCGATCACAAAATGGGTATAATAGTAACAGCTGCAAAGGGCTGGTATGGGAATTGCAGAAGGTTGACACAAGTGAAAACACACCATGGAGTAGCAGGTGCACACAATAGGTGCCATGGTGGACCACATGACAGTGAAAACACACCACATAGTAGCAGGTGTGCACAGTAGATGCCATGATAGACCATGTGCCAGTGAAAACACACCATGGAGTAGCAGGTGCACATAGTAGGTGCCATGATAGACCATGTGCCAGTGAAAATGCACCACATAGTAGCAGGTGCACACAGTAGATACTATGGCAAAATACACAATACAATAGCAGGTGCACACAGTAGGTGCTATGATAGACCATGTGCCAATGAAAATATACCATACTGTGCACATAGTAGGTGTTTAAGCTATGATAGAACATGTACCAGTGAAAATACACCAAGCACAAGTAGCAGGTGCACACAGTAGGTGTTTGAGCTATGATAGAGCATGTGCTAGGCAGATGGTCCAGCAGGTAAAGGCAATTGCTACCAAGCCTGACAACCTGAGTTTCATCTCCTGGTCCCACAAAGTGGAAAAAGAGAAACTAACTCAAATTGTCCTCTGGCCTCCACACACTCACAGTGGTATGCAACACACACACACACACACTCATGCATGCACACACGTACATCAGGTAGATTTAAGTATTATTTAGTCCTTTTCACAATGCCTAAAGCATAGGTGGTCCTCATTCCATGCTCACTGGATGAAAAATAGGATGAGTTTTTCAAAATGAGGAGGCCTCTCAAAAGGAGAAGGGCACTGGTGAGATTTCCAGGCTGTCTTTCTCCACCATCTTTTTGACCCCGCAAGGATCAGCAGCCCGGCCTGAATGCTCAACAGACACAAAGAAGGCAGGTCTGATCTGAAACCCTTGCTTCTCCAAGGAAATCCATTCCACTTGGTATGAGACTATAAAGCTGAGAAGTCCCCATCTGTAAGATGTAAATTCTGACTGGTCTTCCAGGCTGTACGCTCTCTCTTCCTTGTTTCCCTTTGGTGGATGGTGCGGGGTTGGAGGGAACTGGTTGACTATGGTGGGTAGTCTATGAAGTGAAAATGCCATACATGGATCCAACATGTACAACCTGGGTCAGGAGAACACTGTCCTGGACGGAGGAGAGCGTGGTTTCTCTTAAATCAGAACAACCAAGCCTAATCCTCTGCTGACAGGTGAACTCAGGACACAGGTCCTTTAGCAAAACTGCCAAGCAGGTCCAGTTCACCTCAGCTTCCTATGTCTTGGTACCATCTATTCTCCTACCCAAGGCACCCGACATTCAGGCTCTTTCCTAGGATATTCTGTAGGTAGCCATTTCAGTATGTGATACAGACTACATAAAATTGTTATCTACTGAGCCACACTATGCCTCTGTTCTGTCAAGAGCACACACACCAGCTCTTCTACCAGACAGCCCAGCCACTACTTGTGCTGACCTTATCCAAAGCTTGTCTGAGCCCCAGTCCTGGTCCTCCTGCTGACTGGCTGTGTGACCTCGAAGCCCTGTCCCTCCTGCTCTGTGCCCCACAGGACATTGAGAACTCTGACTTCACCCATTTATATCACCTCAACTTCTTATCATGCAGAGGGTTATCTGCTTATCTCCAATGCTCTTCCCCCCTTAGGACAGAATCTGGGCTTACTCTTGGAAAGGTTCTGAGAACCTGCAAATGAACTCACCTCCAGAGCGTGCATGCTATTAGCCCCTCTCCCAACACATTGTTGGAAGGCTAAGTTGGATGGCACCTCTAACACACACACACAGCTCTGGTATATGGAAAATGTTCCATACATCCAGCTTTTGATCTTAATCAAACCTCCAAGAAGATGAGGCAGCAGAGTTTCCAGAATCTAAATGACATGACCAAGGTCACACACAGGGCATTTGAACCCAGGGCTTCCATTCTGAGACCCATTGAATACTTCTATCATAGGATGTTGACCATTCTGAATAACTTATGCTAGATACAACACGGGAGAAGATGGCTTGCTGCTTCCCTGCACAAAAGCACAGTGACAGTCGCTACAGGAGCTGTCAAGACCTGGTCCAAAGAGAATAAGGCCAGGCAGCCAGGTGCCTTAGAGGACAAACGGAAGACAGCTCCACATGCAGAGACGGTGTGGTACAGAGACAGAACAGCCTAGCTTCATTAAACCACTAAATTCCTTTTCACCATTTGTTGGTTTCGAATTAAAGTAAGTCTAGCCAACTCACAAAGCCACCCACCACTTCAACTTGATTGAAGTCGGCTGAATTGAAGTGAAAGCATCACAGGGTGTTTACAGAGAAGGGTGAGAAGGAGGGAACAGAGCTGGGAAGACTCCAGTCAGGTCTACCAAAGGGAGGGCACTGGCCTCTAGCACCCTTATGAATGGGCAGGGATGTTCTTGACCCTGTGGCCTCTGACAGAGTCATGAATGGAAGGCCATATTCTCCTGCAAACAGAAAGCTATCAGGCTGCTCAAAACCCACCTGCAAATGCTCTCTCAGGGGATGAGGGGTTGAAAGTCAGACCATTATATATTTAAGAGTGTCTCTGGAGCTCTTGGCATGGATGCTATTGTATTTCTGTTTTGTTTTGACAATTCCATATCAGATGAATTGGGTGACTGTCATTTTTGCACACTGGTGGTCCATGTGTCAGCCTTGAAGTCATCATGTGGTCCTTCTACTTGTTCACCTGGTCCCTGGAGGCTCTTTCACTTCCTTCCCTATAGACAGACTTGCGAGCCCTGGGTTCAAATATAACCACAACTCAGAATGCCAGTCCTGGAAACCAGCCAGTCTGAGGATGGGGGTTGGAAGGAACCATCTAGCAGAGATTTCTCAGGGTGGGGGAAGAGATACGTTTATAGCTTGGCAGAGGATTGAAAACCAGAGTGTGGGAGGCAGCCCTGGCTTGGTCATTGGTTCCCAAGCTTGTCTCTACTCAGAGCCACAGAGTAGTTTGAAGACCCACCCAAGCTTGTCTCAGCCTTCCTTGGAACAATTTAACTGGTCTTGGGTAGAGCCTGAGGTTTAAAGAGGTAAAGAGACCCAAGATGATTTTAATGTGGGGTCACTTTTGGGAAGCATTGTTTTGGGTTCTCTTCAGACATGGGCTCCATTGAATAGCTGTGTGAATGTCTCCCATTCCTAACAGATTGCTGGAGTGGGGAAGCTAGCTGGATATCATCTTAGAAGAAAGGTTTCAGGTCCTGGAAAAGGACCCCCTGGTTTACAGAACACCTATCCCACCTCCTTCCGAAACACCTGCTGCTTCTTCACCAGGACAAAGCTCTTTATCCCACCGTGAGAGACAGCAATGCCCCTGGGAGAAGAGCCAGTGACTCAAACCATGCTCAGCTATAAATGACTGATGAGGGGGAGTGGAGCCTCAGCCGTCCTGACAGCCTGTCAGGGGAAGTGTGAAAATAGGAAAGCCGGGGACACTCCTCATTTTAGAGGAGGTGTCCCAAATCTGGCCAAGGGCATCTGCTTCACAGTGGAGTCACAGTGGAGTCTGGAACCAACATGGGGTAAAGCTGACCTTGAGTGTCATCTAAGAGGATCCGTCTTGTCGGTGCCCTGTGGAGGTGGTCTCCGTGTAGACATGCCACTGCCCTCCAGTGACATTACATGAACAACGCCTGTGGGTTCTGATGTTGGTGTTCAATGTGTGGTGTCCAGGGACACTAAGTAACCTGTGTGTGTTAGACTGTCAGCATGTGTTAAGCACGTTATTCACTGCTTGTCAGTGACCGAGTAACTGACAAGAAATGACAGAAAGGAAGGAGGATTTATTTTGCCTCATGATTTGGGGATACAGTCCATCATGGTTGGGAAGGTGCAGCAGTAGCTTTGGCTCACAGCAGTGCCATGGGGGCTTGATGGGGAAGGTGCAGCAGCAGCCTTGGCTCACAGCGGTGGCAGTGGGGGCTTGGTAGGGAAGGCATGGCCGAAGCATTGGCTCACAGCAATGGCATTGGGGGCTTGCTGACATTTGGGCAAACTGGAAGCAAGATGGGGAGTATGGGGACTCAGCTGTTTTTTTCAGTCCTGGACTCTAGACTGTGGGGGACTAGAGGGTCTCCCCTCCTTAGTTATTCTTTTCTGGGATTGTCTTCACCAAATGTGCCCCAAAGTATGTCTCTTAGGTGGCTCCAAATTCATTCAAGATTAACTATCATACTGCCCAAGGAAAAACAACCCAGTCATCCATGTCCCCTTTGAAAGACACAATTGACTTCCATGCCCTCAAAGGGAATTGTGGGACCCTAGCCCATCCTCTCTTCTGCTTCCTGGCTTGTAATCTGAGTGGCTTCCTTTATTGCAGACTCTTGCCATGATTTTCTACCCTCACTGAGCTGCGGAGTGTGCTTTTATCTCTCACTGGAACCTCCAAGACCACAAACCAAAACAAATCTTTTGCTTTACAAGTGACTTCTCTCGGTGTTTCTGCAATTGCAGCCCCTTTGAGTTATGTCACCCCTGAGCCCCACTTTCAGAGTTTCCTTTGCCCCCACAACCAGTCACTACCTCTGGATTTGCTGGTGTGACTTTGGTATTGACAGAGGAAGCAGCTGCCCCCCCAGTAGGCTGTGCAGGCACCCTGAGGCCAGCAAAGGCGAAGCTGGGATCCCACAGGGATGTTCTCTTATTCTCCAGAGCTAAGCCCTGGGTGTCAAGGGCTTAAAGGTCCCATACCAGTTTCAGAACAGAGATGAAAAATGCCTCTTGGCTTCG
This sequence comes from Ellobius talpinus, assembly GCA_001685095.1. NCBI lineage: Eukaryota > Metazoa > Chordata > Mammalia > Rodentia > Cricetidae > Ellobius > Ellobius talpinus. The sequence continues at coordinate 95,554 of LOJH01000087.1, read as the reverse complement.
CATCGCTCAGTCCTGCTGAGAGTCAGACAACCCGTCCACATTTCCATCTGCCTTTGCTCGGCCTTGGTCCTCTGTGGATGCACTTGTGGGGAAGTCCGTCCTTTCTTGTCCCTGCTCCACAGTGCAGGGCAAAGTGGTAAATGCAGGCCACACAGTGCTGCCTGGTGACACTGAGAGGACCTGCTGGACTTTATCAGAGCTTATTTGTCTTTCGTTGCTTGGATAGTGAGGCAAGGCAAGGCAGATCCGCTATTACCAGGTAATTAAAGAGTCTGGGGCTTTGCAGCCAATGGGTCCCTCTGAGCTTACTCCTCATCTGTAAAGGGTGCTAGGAATGATGCTTACTTTGTCACTGGCAGGACCAAAGAGGCAAAGGCAAAAGAATGTGGAAGCCTGTGGCAGCTGCCATGCCAGTATACAGTCCAGCTCCCCCTGTGCTGGGTACTTAGTATACAGTCCAGCTCCCCCTGTGCTGGGTACTTAGTATACAGTCCAGCTCCCCCTGTGCTGGGTACTTGTGCTGTCATCTTTCCAAGCATCTTCTGCCTCTGTGACTCCACATCCCACCCCTGCAGACCCCAGGCCAGGCAGAGCCCAGCTCCCTAGGGTAGTGGCCCCTATGGGACACTCTTACATATTGCCCTCAATACTCTGAGGGCTCAGCCAAAAGCGTTGGCTACACAGTGGGGCAGATCTCATAACACGCTACCTGCCCATCACTGGCACCCTAACCAAGGAGAAAGAAAGAACCACATGAGGAGGAAAAGTCACAGAAGCAGCAGCCAGCTAGGTCTGTCGGCTCCTGGGAGACTGATTGCACATTCGGGAGGCTGAGCTGACATTTACAGTGGGAAGTTTTATCCCTGTGGTAAATAACCTCTAATGGTGTAGGTCATTACACTAATTACAGCAGATAATTAATTTTCTCATTCTTATTTTTTATTTTATTTTATTTTTTCTAGGTGGCCAGAGAAAGGAAATTTATCCCTTTGCTTTCTGGGTAGATAAGACTGAGCAAATCTGGTCTTGCTAGTGTCTGAGATGGCAAGGGTTCTTCCCCTTGGTCTTCTGGTACACACTAGAGGAGACAGAGAGCAGGGGTCTTAGGCATCACTCTCATTCAGGAGCCTCTTGCTCGGCACCCTCTGAGGATGCCCTTTGGACCTGCAAGGTCCCTGTTGTCTGGACATAGGCCGAAGCTTACTCGCAAATCTGTGATAGAAAGTGCGTCTCACTTGGTTCCTGGAAGATTGCTTGGTAAAACCATCATGCTACTGTTTCTGCTCCACATTACCACCATTTTGGTTTCCTAAAGTGGCCCGCAGGTGTATGGGTAAAAAGTGTAGCTCCCAGGTGGCACCTTTGGGAGCTGTTGTGGATCTTTAGAAGGAGGAGCCTTCTGGGGAGGTCCTTGGGTTTTCAGGGGTGTGCCCTCAAAGGGGATCGTGGGACCCTAGCCCATTCTCTCTTAAGCTTCTGGCTTGTTATTTGTGTGGCTTCCATTACCGCAGACTCCACCCCCACCAAGCTGCGGAGTATGGACCACTGGACCCTTCACAGGAACCTCCAATACATGAACCAAAACAAACCTTTTGTCATTAAAGTTACTTCCCTCAGTGTTTTTTGTATGGCAGCACAGGGCTGACCAACAGCAGCCCCTTTACGTTATGCCTCCTGGGGTCTCACTTTTAGGCATTCCCCTGTCCTCATAACCAGTCACTGCCTCTGGAGAAACCTGGCTCTTGTCCACGTCCTGGCTCGGCTTCCAGTTCAGCGAGCAGAGCTCCTCACTCAGCTCATTTCCACAGTCTCCAGGAGGGACCTGTGCGAGCTGCCATGCCTAGCACGACCAGGACATCGTACATATCTCACCCCATTCAACCGAGCATGAGCTCAACACCTTTACTTTGGAGCAAGGAGGAAACTTACATTCAAAGAAGGTATGTACTTTGTCCCAGATTACCTCCTAGGAGCATGGCCACGCTGGACTGGGCATCTAGGCGGAGCCCCAACATTTTCTTCGGATCTCAAGTCCCACTGTCCCTCTGCTTTTATCTGCTGGCAAGATCCTTATGTCCCCCAGGATCCATGAGTCCTTCATTTTCCAGACCCCTGCAGTTCAAAGCAAGATGACTCTCCTTCCCCTGGGGACCACCATCTCTCTCCCTGTGGGACCACAGGCATCTCAACATTGTCCTTATCCTCACAATTTCTCCAGAGGCCAGCGTGGGCCTGAGCATTTAAGATTTCTTGATAATTACACTTACATTTTAAAATATTCTTGATGTAGAAAGCCCTTTCATTGCATTGGGCCTACAATAGTGTCATGAGGGGCACATTGGTATGAATTCCAGTGACAAGGCGAGAGACTGAGGTGCTCAAGGTGACAGAGCTGAGCAGACAGGTGCACAGAGCTGGAACCAGACCTTTTACCCTCCCCCAGGGGTATCCCTGGCACCCCAGGGTAGGAAGTTGATGAAGAATGAAGTACGGATGGATGCTTCAGCATCCTCTCTCTGGCCACACCAGGGCTATTTGAGTGGGACCTGCACAGAACTGGGAGCAGCAGGCCTATTGCCTCAGGGCTGGGGAGGGAATGGTAGGGGCCCAAGTCCCACAGTCCATCATCCCTGCCTGGCCTCTGGTATAGTTGGAAGCACCAGTTTTTTTTTCCATCAGCAAAATGGAAAATCTTTTGTGAAACCCCCAATCTGCAGCCTCAAAGGTGACTTCCAGCCCAGTCTGTCCTGATCTTCAGGTTCCTTGTACAGAATCCATGTTCTTTCTTGGAGGCCAATCTCAAGGAGAACTCCCTCTGACTCCAGTCCGTAGCCCCATGTCCCAGCGCTAGCTTTTCCTTTAATGCAGTTGGTGGGATGCAATCCCCTGGCAGGGGAGGAATGGAGGACACTCCTACCTAGAACCGGACAGAGCCAGGAGTGGTTTCTCCAAGACACCAATTAGCCTAACCTGCCCCGTTGACAACTGAAGGAAGACTCAGAGAAAGAGAACATCTTGTCCAACATCACAGAGCCAGGCCTGGACGGCAGACAGTCTACATCTAGTCAGGCAGCCCTCAGTGCAGGCTCTCTCATGGGAACTCAGGGATGCAATGAACAGGATGGGCGTCAGAGTCAGCAGCCCTGAAATCTCCCAAACTGGGATGGGAATTAGAAATAGCAAATTGATCAATGCTAATAAGGCCTTTTGGAAACACAAAAATAGAAACAAATCTAGGGATTAAAATGAAAGATGTCAAGGACGAATCCGTTCGGCTTCATGCATAAATCTGTTCCACAGAGTGAACTGAATCATTGCATGTTTCCTTCATTCCTGTCCGGAGTGGAGTCAGGGTGTGCCTGTGCAGGGGATGTGTGGGATGCCGTGTCTAGTCTGGATGTTAGGCCGTGAGCTTTTGTCAAGGTCACATTTCTGATGCCAAGGACACTAGGACCCCCCCAGCTCCCCACAGTGCCTTCTCAAAAAACCCTGTGCCTCAGCCTGTGGAATGAGAGGCTAGAGCAGCTCCAAGCTCTTGTTCCCAAGCCAGGAGCCTCCAGAAGCTGAAAGGTGCACCAAGAAAGATGGGGAGTCAGGAATGTGGGAACTCCTTGATTATTTTGCCCAGGAGTCCATATAGTCCTGCCCTGCCACAGCTTGGACCAGCTTTCTAAGAAGGGAAGCCTTCGGCAGAGGGTGCTGAGCAAGCTGGAAGAGCAGAGAAGTGGTAGGCACCACTAAACCGCACCATGGCTCCCTGTCAGCACAGAAGGAGGCCTCTGAGTGCTTCAAAAACTGGGTTAAAAATGGCTCGGTGGTACCTATCTTATCTTCTTTGCACCAAAAGCCTTCAGTGCGTGGCAGGTTTCCACGCAGAATTCTCCCCACTAATCCCCCTTTGTCAGCTCTGATGCCGACATTGCAATACCAGCCTCGTCCCGGCGATTTGAGAGGGATTACAGACCCTCAATCCTTCAGCATGTGGGAGAAGAATGTTTTCTCAAATCAAATTTTTCACAAATCTGTTCTCAAAAATAATCAAGACGCAAATCCCCCTCAGAATGGCAAGGCTGTGGGGAGACACTGGCTCTTCCACAGGCAACATAGCGACAGAATACAGTTCCTGAGGGGAGGAGGAGGCACAGAGCTACCTGGCCAATTAAGCACCCACCCCAGGATTTGTGCTTGCTAAGAGGAGCTCTACAAGGGGAGGTGGGGATGGGCAGATTCTGTGACACAGGCTCACATTGACTGTGATCTTGACTCTGCAGGGTCCTACTTGTGGGAGCAAGATGGGGAAGCGATAAAGCCAGATTCCAGTTAGTGTTTATGTCTTAATCACCTGTCATGTGATCTGCGCCAGCCTGGGCATTTGTGGGGCACAGATGATAAATACAGTTTTCTTTAGTCTTGTCTTGAGGAAACTACAGTCTAGCTGAGAAGCAGCTGTATATCTGGGTTTGCTGGATACAGGCCAGGCTGGGACAGGGTGGTCACGGGGAACAACAGGGTAGAGGCATTCATAATTCAGTCAACATAGGCAGCCTTCTGGACATTTTGGAAAATGTGGGCAGGGTCCTGGATCTTGGATGTGTCAAAGGCTGTCACATACCAAGCAGAAACAAGGTCAATGGCCACCAAGTGCTGGGATAGACTGTCACTGGCTATGGGACCTCTGGTCACAGCTCCTTCCCAGCCTCCATATCATACTGTGCTTCAAACGGTGGCTTCTGTATTTTTTGGTGAGACGGGTCTCTAAGGTCCCTCTGTCTCCTAGGTGTGGGCCTGGATGGTCAGGATGAGGTAACCTGGGCACAAGATGCTGCGGGCTGGCAGATTTCACTCAGGTTGCTCAGGTCTATGAACTACTGGGGTGTCTATGCTGCCATTTGCACTCTTGACTTCTCCTGGATGTATTGGTGGTCATAGATGACAGGGTCACAAAGCCACCTCCGTGTACAAATCTTCTCTCTAGTTACTCACATGCCTCCTGCCAAGCAGATGCTAGGCAACACCTACCCCTCAAGCAGCAAGTCACAGTCTGGAGTTAGGTGTTCCGATCCTAACCTGGTCTCAGAATCTGAGCTTTTCTTTCCAATCCCAGAAGTTACAGTCTGATGCTTTGCAAGAGTCAAGACCTCTTGACTTGAGAAGTGAGTATGGCCCAGCAATAAAGCCTCTCCACCCCTGACTGCCGGCCGCATGTTCCTGCTCACCTAGCCCACATTTAGGAGGCCCAGCAAGAAACAGATTGCCCTTTGGGGGCTGATTAAAGATGGACACGCAGCCCTGGAGGTTACTGGCAGCTCAGCCTACTCTCAAATGCATAACTCCGATATTTTCTTCTTAAGCAATTCTTCTGCTCTTTGATGTTCTGAAACAGACGCATGCGGTTTGATGCACAGGAGGAGGAGGGAGAGCCGAGGGGATGAGAACAAGGAGGGAAAGACCTGGCTCTGTGTACTGGTGCTTTCCAGGCCCATTCTCATCCACCACTTCATCCTGGGTTGGTCAGAAATTTGCCATCTCTGGGCATTGCTTCACAGTACCCGAGTCCTGCATAGCCAGGTATGGGTTCAGTTGTTGGGTGTTATGGCTTTAAGAGCAGATTTTTTTAAAAAGAAAAGAGCTCTTAAAATTAAATTTTTTACTTATTATTATTGTGTGCATGTGTGTGTGTGAGGGCACTTGTGACACAGTGGGCATGTGAGGAACAGAGGATCTACCATTTAGTGGAGTTAGTTCTCTCCCCCATCTTTACAGGGGTTCTGGGGGTCAAACTCGGGCAGACGGACTTACGCAGCAAGCACTTTTACCCACTGAGCTCTCTTGTGGGTCCCAGGGACCCAACTTTTCAAGATATGTCATTTAAAAAAAATCTGTGACTCACTAGTGAACTCTCCATTTCCTGGGATGCACCAGGGGCTTAGGAGGAGAATGCAGGGGCTTTAAAGTAAATTTTGCTGGGGAACAGAAAAAGGGGAAGGAAAAGAAGGGGAAATCAGGGGGGTCAGGAGAAAGAGATGTGCAAAGGATGTGAAGCAAAAGAAAAGAAGGGAGAAAGAAGGGGCGCACCAGCAGAACCCGAAAGGAGCTTGGGGGAGAGGGGACCCTGGCTGGGAGGTGCCGCTTCAGTCAGATTGGGTTATAGTCACAGAACTCAGGGGCTGGGGTCAAGGAAGGTGACTGAGGCCCAGGTCATCAAGAGGACTTGTCCAAGAGTGAATTCTTCTCATAGCCCTTAATCCTTCAAACTTGTCATCTCTCCCTGCCCCAAAGGGCACCCCTTAAACTACATCCAGACGGCAGGATTTTGGTAATCTAGTTTCTATGTACACCCAAATCACAACCCTAGCCCTCATCACAGCTGTGCTCTCTGAAGCCAGAGTTGACCTGGCAGGAGACAGAGATCAGGACGGGGAGGGCTAATGTGCTAAACGGTGGCAGTGGTGTTTGAATGAGGAACAGAGCCCTTCTTCTGCGTGACAATGACATGGGATACAATTACATGGCTTCTCATGGCTAGGACATTTGGGGAATAGTTGGGCACTTTCAAGCATTCCTTTTTAAGAGGGAAGCAGAACGTTTCATTATCATATTTTAATTAAAAGGAAAAAATCCTATTAAACAATTCCCAATGTGTTGGGATTAGCAAAAACCAGCACCTGGTACCCAAGGAACTCAGCTTGTACGAACATATGAACAAGGCTTATCTTCCTTGTGCAAGTTAAGGAAATGGCTTCCTGGAGGCCCATCCTCAGCAGGTCAGGCAGGGCGGCCCAGGCTGAGTAGGTCCCATCCCCTCACCTCCTTAGTGAGCACAATAGTGAGAAGTCCCAAGTCCTCCGTCTCCAAGGACTGGAACCTGTAAACCCTTTGCTCAAAACATTGCTGGCCAGAAACCTGGCTTAGCATCAGATTGTGCTGGGACTTGAAACCCAGTATCATGATATACTAAAAGAGCAGCATTAAGTGACTCTGGTTCCACTGAGCCTCAGTGTGCTGGGTGATCTCCCATCAACTTGACACAAGTTAGAGCTATCGGAAAGGAGGGAACCTCAATTGAGAAAATGCCTCCATATGATCCAGCCCATTGTGGGTGGGGCCACTCCTGGGTTGGAGGTCTTGGGTTCTTTAAGAAAGCAGGCTGAACAAGTCATGGGAAGCAAGCCAATAAGCAGAACCCCTCCATGGCCTCTACATCAGCTCCCACCTTCAGGTTTCTGCCCTGTTTAAGTTCCTGTCCTGACTTCCCTCAATGATGAATGGCAATGTGGACATTTAATCTGAAATACTCCCTTTCCCAACTTGCTTTTTGATCATGGTGTTTTATGGCAGCAATAGAAAGCCTAAGACACTTAGTTTTCTTGTTTATAAAATCTGAATTTTACTTTGATTTTGTAGAGTTCCATCATACCTTATAAATGAAAAGAAACTGGTATAGAGCCCAGGTGAGAGTAATTCAATAAATCATTTTGTTATCTAATAAAGCTAATGTGACTGCATTCACCATTACTAGGGGCTTTTCAGGAAGCCCACCCTATTCCTAAGTATGCTAGTTCCAGGTGTCAGCTGGGGACGTCATAAAGGGGAACCCTGTGCTTTCTCTGACTCTTGGCTTTCCCACATGCTGAGCCCTGAATAGGAATTCACTTTACACCAACACTCTTATCCACATTTCTTGTTCTCATTGCCCAGACATCAGCTCTTGGTTTAACATTATGTCCTGTCAGGTGTTCCCACCGACGCCAGGACTAAGGTGGAGGCTGTTCGCTGTGCCCACATCATCTCAGTCTTTTATAGAGACCATAGTAACCTGAGCCAGGATCTGGAGTCTCCTTGAGACATCTTAAGAGTGGGGACCAGGCTCCATATGCTGTGGGACACCCAGTGTTACTGCCTAGAGCAGGTGCTCCTTAAATACCTTGAAAAGAAGTGACTGAATCAGAAAGAGAATGAAATACATGCAAAATGGAACACAAAATGAAAATGTGACAGTGAAAGTAACAGATCATAAATGCACAACTTGAGGGTATGAGGAGGACAACACCAGGAGCCATAGTTGCCCAACCGAGGCCCCACGCTACAGATGAATTAACAGAGGAAGGATCTCCAGCCAGAGGGTAGTGGATGGTTTTTCCCACATCCCACATGGGTCAATGCAGCTGGTGTGCCAGATTTAGTTCCAGGTTCCTCTTTCCAGCATCTACCTATAGAGCAAAACCCATCTATGGAGACTATCTAGAACAGTGAGGAGAGAGACCCCACTCCAGCTTCACAGACACGGTGGAGGCAAAGGACATGGCAGCTTGCACACCACTCTTCTCAGACTGGGCTGTTTTGCAACACGAAATGGCCTTGGATGTACTCTGGTCAGTCTAGATGGAAGCTCCACGCTAGTCAGTAAACAGTATGGAGCAGCAGTCCTGGGCTGCACAGACAGGGACCAGCCGTCTCATTTTGTCTGATGTACCACTGAAAATCCCAAGTCCTGGGAAATCATGGGGTCTGGACAAAGTAGGTCATGCTAACTCCACAAAAGGCTGCAAGTGCAGATGTGTGTGAACATGTGGTATTTGCAGGGCAGCTCTGCTAGGCTGCAGTTTACACCACATGCAAGTCATCCATGCAAAGTCTGCAACGATTTTCAAGATGCATGTGGACTCGTGTAGACATGACCACAGGCAAGTCTTCGTCCCTCCGCAGCGAGTTGCCCTGCCTTTTAGCTGCCACTCCAACCCTACTCTTTCCCCAGGACTGATCTGCTTTCTGTCTCTATGGATTTGCCTAGGAGGGACATTTTACATAAATGGAATCGGACAGTACGTGGTCACTTTTGACTGGTCTCTTTCACTTAGCTTAAGGTTCCCATGACTGATCCAAAAGGCATCATGAGTCCACCTACATTCCTTTTCATAGCCAAACAATATTCCATTGTTAAGGGTCACAGTTCCACCTTGGTTACCCATCCCCTCGATTTGTGAAGGGACTTTTTGTTGTTTCCGTTTTTAGTTGCTATGAACTTCCCTGTTTAACCATCCTTTGGTGTCTTCTGGGCTTTTGAATGGAATACTCCTGTGTACTGGTTGGTTTTTGTAAAATCTAGACATATGGGTGAAGAAGAAACCCAGATGAGAAAAGGCCTTCATCTAGATTTCAGCCAATTAAACGATTGATATGGGAATGCCCAGATCACTGGGGGGCAATGTAACTCCTGGGCTTATAGTTCTAGATAGTATAAGGAAACAAGTTGAACAAGTCCGAGGGATCAAGCCAGGAAGCTGCATTTCTCCATGGTCTCCATTTCATTTCCTGCCTCCTGGTTCCTGCCCTGACTTTCCTCAGTGAGGCTTGTGATCCGAGGACTATAAAATGAAATAAAGCCTCTCCTCCCCAGGTTGTTTTTAGTCATGGTGAGTTTATCACAATAGAAAAGTAGTTAAGGCATCTTGCAAATACCCACATTTGTGGATGCTCAGGTTACTTATATAAAAAGTGTATTTGCATGTAATTTCCTTGTATACTTCACATCACCTCTAGAATACCTTCAGTGCCTTCTACAATACAAATGCAATGTGAGCAGTGTGATATTGTACTGCTATGTGAGCAGTGTTATATTGTATTGCTCAGAGAATAGATAAGAAAGAGTGTATATGGTGTGCTCGGATGTGATTTTTTTGTTTGATATTTTTTTTTATCTGTAGCTTGTTGGATGCACAGATACAGAAGAAGAACTGTATAAATTTTGTGGGAATATTTTTTTTTGTGGTTCTTTTGGGTAGACAGATGCCCAGGAGATCTGGGCTACATGGCAACCTTTTGTGGAACCCCCAGACGGTGTGCAAAGTGGTCACATCATTTTTACACTCCCTCAGGAAAGGGTGAGGTCTATTTCTCCCCATCCTCACCACACTTGTTGCGATCTGTCTTTTTAATTATAATCAACCTAGTGAGGGAGACAGAACGTTTTCACCATCAGAGCCCTGAGGAGTTTTAAAAGGGGCCCCGCACAGTGGTGAGAATCTTGCCAGCCCTTACGTCCCAAGGCTAACTCAGGCTGGCTGTGGATGAGCGAGAGCAGATCAAAGTCTTTCTTAGGGCTAAGGGGCTAGGAAGAAGGCTTGAGGATTGATATAGTGGTAGAGGGGTGTCCCAAAGGAAGAGCGACAAAGAGGTTTACCTAAATCCTGATTTGATTTTTGTTTGAGACAGGGTTTCTCTGTGTAATCCTGGGCTGTCCTGAAACTCACCCTGAAGACCAGGATGGCTTCAGACTCAGAGAGTACTGGACTTAAAGGCATGACCACCACAGCCCGCCTGGCTCCTGATTTGATTTTTTTTAATATTTATTTATTTATTATGTATACAATATTCTGTCTGTGTATAT
>LOJH01000087.1:43745-83100 GCA_001685095.1 Ellobius talpinus | reverse complement strand
ATGGTGGCTCACAACCATCTGTAATGAGGTCTGGTGCCCTCTTCTGGCAAGCAGTCATACACACAGGCAGAATATTGAATACATAATAAATAAATAAATAATTTTGAAAAAAGATGAAATTATCACTTAAAAAAAAGATTGCAGGACTGAGGAACCTCCCTCTTGGATTCCTTCACGTTCTTTCCATAGCTGGCTCCTCCTCCAGACCTCAGTTGTCAAGCTGTCCTATGTTCATACTGCTTAGGAAACAGTCTCCTCCAGCCACCCAGGAGGACTTTGCTATAGCAAGAAATAAGAAGCCAGGGCAGCCTTCATCTCTAGAATCCCCCAAGTCTTTGATTTGCCTGGCCTGGAATCTCACTGGCATTATCCCCTTCCTGTGTGGGGGGTTCTGCCTCTCCTGTGACATTGTCTAGTTTCTGGGGTCTGAGCTGAGTCCCCTGGGTTCTGTTTTGTGCCCACCCTTTTTGAAGCTTTTATGGGGTCAGCTTAGACTCAGAGAGGGAAGTGTGACTTCACAGGGAAGTCAACTCACAGGCCATCTCCCCCAAAGAGGTGGGACAAGCTGCAGCATAAATCCTGTCGGATAGAATTTAGCTCACTTCGTAGACAACAAGACATCAATGGACAGTGAAGAAACAGATGAGTGATGGCCGTGTCTGACAGTGTGCTAAGCGTGTGTGTGAAGACACACAATTCCCCCCAACCGATATTTCAATGGCTTTGCTCTAAGCCCTTCCCTTCAGGGTTGGTGTTGGGGAGGACAACCCTTCAGGCTAACCCCATGAAGAATTCCACATTTACTTTTGCATTTTAACTTCCCAGAAAGTAGAGGATTGCTCTAGGCATGCCTTTCACTGGTTGTCCTGAATCATTCAAGGGGACCTGCTGAATCACTTTTAGAGTAGCCTCATTGGTTGAGGTCCGCCAAACTTTAGGTATGGTGGGGAGTCTGGCCAAACCCAGGCCCTGGCTAAGCAGATCACAGACTGGCAGTGTCCTTGCTCCAGAGAAACAAGTCCTGAGTAGTCAGCCGTGCCTCACTACCCTTTTTGTCAACACTGCATCCCCACCCTGCACACTGCCACTCATGGCAGTCACCCTGGGGTGAGCTGGGCAGGCATTATTCCCATCATGCAGGTGAGGAAGAAGTTCGAATGATTAGCAAGGCCCATCTAATAAGAGCGGATTGGTTACAGCACTGGAAAGTTTGATACATGCCCAACCAGGTTCTCTGAGGAACTGAGAGGGTGTTTTATAATCTCAAAATGACAGAGGTCACCAACTCTCACTTGGAAGCCAGAGAACCCAAAGGTATGTGTGCAGAAGGGACCTGAGGCCTGTGCTCACTTTCTGAGAGCTGAATGCTGGGCATCTATCTGACTCGACAGCTCAAGTCAAGTCCCCAGAAGATGCTTCTGTGTCCATGTATGCTCACCTGTGGGACAGGACATATGGAAGCCCCCCCAGAGTGCTCCTTCTCTCAGTCAAGGCCATTTAGAAAGTTTTCTTTTCTCTCTCTCACTGAAGACATCCATCACTTTCCCCAGCTGAGGCGAGGCGGCCACAACTCCTTCCCAGGGTTTATTAAATACGTTCAAGAGCCTATTTGTAGCTGTCAGCGAGACACTGAGGGGAGCCTGGGAGTCCTCTCAGCTCAGCAGCCTCCCCTAAGCCTCCCAGGCAGGGCTTCTTCTCCAGACATCTCTGTGACAGACAGAGCTGAGGGAGCCCAAGAGCAGTTGATTCTCTCTCTCTCAACAGCCACTGTGGGACTGTGGAGTGAGGGAGCCAAGGCCATCTGGGATGGCTCAGACACTGGCCCTGTCCCAGCCACTTCCTCATTGTCACAGACAAGGCCTGGGAGCTGAAAGTGTATAGGAACTGTTTTACTACATTGGGTGACCAGGCCTCAGTCACACAGAGAGGGTCTTCCTGGATGGTGGCTCAAAACTGGACATGGAAGAAAGCATTTTTCATGAGGTCTTTGGGGAGAGAAACTGCATCCCTGTTGGATAGATGCAAACAACGAGTCTCCCAGAGAGGAAGGCATTGCTTGAGTTCCCTACCCCTCTCCCTGAGGCCTAGGATGGCCAAACCTGGTGTTTCCTCCTGGGATTAAGCATGTAAGGAGAGGGAAGCAGTAGAGAGTAGGCTGACATCTGGAGGACCCAGGCTCCTCCTTCCTGCATTGTCTCTTTTTCTTCTTTTATCCTGACACATTACAACAGCATGGAAGAGCAGGAATAATTACATAACCAGCAGCTGTGTCCTACCACCCAGGATGAACAAAACCCTGGTTATCAGAGTGACTTCTGTCTTCAAACTTGGCATTGGTTGCTATATGGTTAGCTGAATTTTCATAGCTCTTTTCAAATGCAAAATAATTTTATTCTTTTCCATAAAAGCATTTCATTTAATGCATAACTGGCATTGAATGTTCAGCCACAGAGATTTCATTTAAACGCAAAGTCAAAAATCAAAATCCCCAGGCAGACCAGGGGTCTTGTTTGTTGTTATTGTAAAGCTGCAGATTTGCCGCTGTGGCCCTGACCAAGTAGATGGGAAAGGAGCAGAACAGACTCCCTGCACCCTTTGTAGCAGTTCCATATCTCAGGGGAATGCTTTCTCTCAGATTTCCATGATGGACACCAAACTAGAATGTCTGATGTAGAAGGAGGAACCCAACAGGATGTCAGGCATGGGGTTTTTTTTTTTACCAAGGTCCCCCACCCAAACCAGTCCTGCCTGGTACCCCTGGATCCGTGCCTTCCACCCTCAACTTAGTACATTTCCATATCCCTTTAGGCTGATAGCTCTTCCTTACCCACTAGCTTCTATTAAGTATCTATTATGTGTGCCTGCCAAGGTAGTAATCAGAGTAATGGGCTGTGTCTAAACCAGCTCCAAGAACGCATCTCTCCCCAACTCCGCTCTAGTGACGTGGTGCTAGCCTGCTTTTGGTGTGGTGAGAGTGTCCAGGAAATCAGTCTGCACACACTATTCCTGCGGGTGTGTTGATTTGAATAAAATGGTCCCCACAGGCCCATGGAGAGTGGCACTATTAGGAGGTGTGGCCTCACTGGAAGAAGTGTCACTGAGGGTAGGCTTTGAGGTTTCAAGGGTCGGTCAAGTCAGACCCAGTGTCACGCTGTCTTCCTGCTTCCTGCAGATCCAGGTGTAAAACTCTTGGCTCCCTCTCTAGCACCATGTCTGCCTGTGTGCCGCTATGCTTCCAACCATGACGGCAATGAACTAAACTGTGGTGATATTTTGTTTGTGCTTTAACAAATAAAGCTTGTCTGATGATCAGAGTTCAGAACTAGTTACTAGTTAGCCATAGATGCCAGTCACTGGTGGTACACACCTTTAATTCCAGCACTCGGGAGGCAGAGGTAGATGGATCTCTGTGAGCTCAAGGCCACCCTAGGCTACACAATATTGACCCAGTCTAAAAGAGAAACAGAGCCAAGCGGTGGTGGCTCACACCTTTAATCCCAGTACTTGGAAGTCACTCAGCACTAGGGAGGTGGAGACAGGAAGAAATATGGCCAGGTGGAGAGAGGAATATAAGGCAGAAGGAGACAGGAGCTCATTGCATTCAGTCTGAGGACTTGTAGAGACAGGATACCCCATTTGGTCTGAGGATTCCATAGAGGTAAGAACTAGTGACTGGCCGCTCTGCTTCTCTGATCTTTCAACTTTCACCCCCTAATATCTGACTCCTGGTTTTTATTATTAAGATCAAATTAAAATTCGTGCTACACTAAACCTCTGAAACTGTAAGCCAGCCCCCATTAAATGTTTTCCTTTATAAGACTTGCTGGGGTCATGGTGTCTCTTCACAGCAACTGAAACCTAAATAAGACAGTGGGCTTCCCTCTCCTTCCGAGCCAGGCAGTTGTTAGGCACTTACCAGAACACAACTGGCCAACAATCTCAATAATCTCTGCATTTCCAATAGGTGTCCTAGAGATGAACATTTAGGAGTCAGAGGGATGGCTCATAAATGGTCAGATTTGAGGAGGAGACCAATTATGAGAGGAGTTGTGTCTTGGCAGCGTGACCGTGATGAGCATTTTGGGGTCACATGGGTTCTCAGAAGTGATCTTGTCCAGGCCTCTCCTGGGAGACAGCAAAGGTAAGTCCAGGTGACAGTTTGCTAGCAACACAGGTGGTCTGCAGTTCACACTTCCTATCCCAGTGCTTTCTACACAACACCACGTCTCAATTCCCACTTCTAAGCCCATTCACCAAGGACTGCAGGGCAAGGCTGCAGCGAAGGCACAGGTGGGACTGGAATACCCGAGTGTTTCCTATCCCTTTGTCTGTGAGCTGCTTTCCCGAGACAGAGTGTGGTGTCTCTTGGGTGCTTAGCAAAGGCAGGGCAAGAGCAAGGTCACAACACGGGGTTGGGAAGACCTAAGACGGGCACTCCTGATGGAATGGACGGCCTTTCACTCATACTTTACTCTGCTGTCCAGGCCCTCTGCAGCCAAAGCTCAAGGAGCAAGGCCACAGAGACGGGCTACTTGGAGCGGCCAGGGTCAGAAGGCAGCTGAAGTCTCTATAGTCTTAGATGTGAGCTACAGGTCGAGGGATGTGAGCTGCAGGTTGAGGGATATGAAGGACCAAGGAAACAGAAGCCCTTTGCCTTTAGGCTCTTGAGCATGCTATAGAGGACTGTGCTCAGAGACACCTAGTTATGGGGTAGGGAAGAAGGTCAGGGGAGGAGGACAAAAGACTCCCTGGGAGTCGCACAAAAGGCTGGGATCTGAGAGAGTGGAGGAGAAAGGCAGAGAGAGAAAGGTGGAGTGTAAGTTAGAAGGAGCAGGAGGCAAGCAAGGGAAACTTGCCCCAAAAATGCTCTCCTGCTCTGACTCTGCTCAGTCCTCCCCCCTCTGAAGCATGCTCATCCACCCCTGCAGCAACACGGGTGACCCAGTGTCCTTGTGGCCCCCACCTGCACATCAGGTAGTCCAGTCCAGTGGTACATGACAAACTGAGAGATGTCCTACAAGCAGTCGTGGTGGCCCGGAAGCAGTGTAGGGAACTGGCTACATCAGCCAGCCCTGACCTTGGCTCTGCCCAGGTATATACCCAAGTGGCAGGTTCTAGTCCATCTCCACATTCCAGCCTTCCTCTCCCTCTGTACCCCAGGTACCCCTCTGCACACACATACACATTCTCCCTTGACAGAAGGGCTTCGGTGACCTTCGGAAAACAGGCTTGACTTTGCTGCCCAGCTGTGTATCCCTGGGGTAAATTACTTCCACTCTGGAAACATAAGGGGAGGGGATGGGAGAGGGCAGCAACTGAGAAGGAGGGGCTCATTCAGGGCCAAACTCAGTTCCATGTTTGTTGGAGGGAAGGAATCTCTAAGGAGCTCTAGAGGGTAGGGGCAGTGGGCCTTGGAGTGGAGAGGCAGGCTTTGGGGTCTAGCAATCTGTTTGTCACAAACCGCAGAATGACTCAGGGGCAGCATGGGTTGTATGTGGAGTTAGAAATTACTCTTAGCTTGATGTCATACATGATACAGACTGAGGCTGGTAGCTTCTCAATAAATGTTCCATCCTTTCTTCTCCTGTCCCTGGACATCTGACCTCTCCAGAGATTGGAGGTGGACTTGCTGCAAAGCCAAGTGCTTAGTGACTCTGGGAACAAGAGGGTCAGCCTCAGGGTTTCAGACCCAGGTTAGAAAGAGGTAAGATTTTTAAGCTCCGGCCTAGCCTGCTTGAAGAACAACAAAGATGGACAGCCACTTCCTAAGAATCACTCAGGCTGCACGCTGCTCTCTGCAGACTAACGCCATCTCAGCTGCAGATCCAGAGGGTAAGTCTAGTCCTGAAACCTGATCTCCCCAGCCTAGCAAGATCCCTAGCTCCATGGCTACACATCTGCCCTTATGCCCATAAGACTCAAGATGTTGGTCTCTCAGGATTCACCATCTCTCTTATTTCCTGTGGTCATCTGGTCCGGGCTCTTTGTTCTCTTCCCAGACACTGTGGCGGTGAGCCCCCTACCCAACACTAGGCAGGCATGGCTTCTTCCTGACGGGCTCTTCCCTCGGCTAGCTCTCTGCACTGTGACAGGCTGGTTGAACTAACTGCTCTCTTCATCTTTAGAGTAAATGTCTCACAAATACCACTGGCTCAGGAAACCTTCCCCAAAACCCTTGAATAATATATAAGTTCTCTAGTTTGTTTGCATCTAATTTATTTGCATCTGCTTTTCTGGACCTGTCTCTAGTTCTCACTTCCTGGACAGATCCAAGGAATTATCACTTGGGGACCCTTGTTCTACTGACCTGCAAAGCTATTTCTTTCCCTGATGGTCTGCGGTATGATCTGGACCACTCTCCCAGGACCAGCCTCTGTGAAGCCTTTCAGTTGGCTCAATCTGCATCTCTTTTGATTGGTAGAATGGTCTAGAAACATGCTGTACATACACTGGCCACCTGCAAAGGCTGATACCCCCCCACCCTGAGTCTCAGTCTTCTCATTTGTGGAAGGGAACAGACCAAGGGTGGTGAACTTTGCTGGCATCCTCTGGGGATTTCCTTCTTCTTCTCTTTCCTCTTCCTCTTCTTTTTTTCTCCTCTTCTCTTTCTTTCCTTCTTTTTAAAGACAGAATCTCATCTATCCCAGACTGACCTCCAATTTGATATTTATCTAAAGTTGATCTTAAACTTCTGCTTCTTTTTTTTTGAGACGGGGTCTTACCACATCACCCTGGCTAGCCTGAAACAATGTAGACCAGGCTGTCTTTGAGCCCACAGAGATCTGCCTGCCTCTGCCTCCTGAATGCTGGAATTAAAGGTGAGTGCTACCATGCATGGAAATCTTTAACACATGATCCTTCTGCCTCTAGCACCCCAGTTCTGGGATTCCAGATATGAACCATCATGCTCACTTACACAGTACTTGGGTCAAACTCAGGACTTCATGCATGCTGGGCACTCACTCACTCTACCAAGTTAGCCACATCCCCAGCCCACACCTGAGGACTTTCAAGAAACCTAGTTTCACAGCCCTGCCCAGGGCTGGTGGGCATTGGATACCCAGAGTAGAGCTGGGAATATGTTGGGAACAGTCCCCAGGTGACTCAGAGACACTGCCATCATTGGTAGTTCATGGATGCAAGCATCCTAGCTAAGAAAAAGGCTGGAGTTGGTGGCTTTTCCAGACCAAGGGAAGAGGAGGCCCATCTTCTGAATGGTCCCGGGATGCAACCATGGCATTCAGAAGATATGCGTGGATGTCAGTTGAATGGGGAATGAAGGAATGTGCTCAAGAGAAGTAGCTGTGGTGCCGTAGGAACCCTCCTCACTAGCTCTTTTCAGGACAGTATACTAGAGAGTCAGATCACCTCAGCCTCATGCAGAGGTCTGTGTGAGCCTCTCATGGCCTTGGGAACATGCTTGAGGGAAGTCATATGACTTCACTGGGGGTCTGAATCCTTCTGAGCTGTTCTGTTTAAAGTGTATGTGGTGTGTGTGTGGTGTGTTGTTGTTGTTGGTGGTGTGTGTGTGGTGTGCGTGGGGTGTGGGGGTGTGTGCATGTGTGGAGCATGTGTGGTGTATGTGCATGTATATGAGTGTGCAGAGTGTCAATGGTGGAGTGGTAAGACTTGTCAGGCTTACCAAGATAACAGGAACACCTGAAGTCTATTCTGGCCCCAGTAGCCAATTGCCCAAGCTTTCCCACTGGGCCATGGTAGAAGCTTAAGCTCAGAGAAAACCTCACAGTGCTAGGTCTGGGTGAATTCTCCAGCACAGCCAAGCCAGACCCAAGCCCTGCTGTACGGCCAGGCTGGGAAATCCCAGGCAGTGAGGATTCCCCCACAAAGTCAAGAGAAAGGGCAGAGATGAGGTCTAACATACCTTTCCAGTCAGAAAGTAACCCTGGGAGGTCAGCCGCGTGATTTAGCGGACATATGAACATGGTTTGGTATGTAAGGCCAGACTAAGGTCGGATTTTGGCAGATGCCTTAGTTCACACACTTCGTTCTCATTTCCTTGTCCCCCGTTTTCACGTTTATTTGAGACAGTGAGAATATCACCATACCATAGCGTAGGCTGGACCCGTCCATGCTGGGGTTACAGTGTGCCTCTACATCCAGCGAACACAGCGTTTGTGCTTACAGTTATAGCTGTCCCCTCCGTCCAGCTGGACCAGCATCTCTCTACCACAACCTTTGTCCAGAGATGGGACAAGGAAGAAAACTGGAAAAACCTCAGTCTGCAGCAGAATTGGCTCGTCCACTTGGTCAAACCTCATGCTTCGGTTATTAATGGATACTGCTCAGGTACTTGAGCCTGGGCTGCATCACTAATAAGTGTATGGCCGATTGGACCCCAAACATGTTACTGTTTTCAAAAGTTCAAACCTACTTTGACTTGGTCTGGGGGGAGAGACACGGCATCCTTCCAAGGGAGATGTTCCCGCACAGACTAAAGACACAGGCTCAAGGAGAGATGGGGGTGGCAAAGCCTACTCCAAAAGTCATGGCCATGGATCTATGATTAGTGGTTTGTGGGGATTTGGTCTAGGCCCCTGTGGTAGCCCAGGCTTACCTCGGTCATCACAACCAGAATTTCTCTTCTCAGAACTTAGTCTTTCCATTGGACAGACCCTTAGTTCTGACTTCAACCTCCTCATGTGCTGGTCTGTGGTCAAACTCAGAATCAATATGACTTCTAGGAAAGCAATGGTGAAGGGATTTCTATCTCCAACCACAATTCACTCATCCATCTCTTGGCTTGATTTGAGTTTGCTGCACTTCACTCTCACTGCCCCTCATAAGTCCGCTGCCTGTCATAAGCTAGGGGGACATTTAAAAGAACACTGGTATTGGCAAGGACAGGGAGAAACTGGAGCCTCCATTCACTGCTGGTGAGGATGCCAGAGAATGAAGCCACTTCGGGAAATGATCTAGTGGCTTCTCCAATGGTTATTGATAGAGTTAACACACGACCCGGCATTTCTAGGTATACACCGAAGAGTTGCGGAAGCATACTCCCCCCCTCACACACACAGAAGACAAACAAACAGAAAAACAAACAAGCAAACAGAAAAGCCTTGTTTCTGTGTGTCTACAGCAGCATCACTCACAATAGGCAAAAGGCAGAAAGAAGCAAAATGTCTCCCAACTGACGAATAGATCCCTAAAAGGTGGCATATCCATCCAAGGATAACCGCTTGGCCATGAGAAAGAATGAGTATTAACATGAACAGACCTTGAAAACATTTTGATAAGTGAAAAATCTCAGGGGAAAAGGCCACATAAAATAGGTTACATGTTTCACTGATAGGAATTTCTAACTAGGCACGTCCACACAGGCGGAAGCAGGGGTGTTAGCTAACAGGGAAGGGTTATTTCGGAAGTGATGGGAAAGTTCTAAAATTGACCATGGTGACGGTTGCACATTATCTGTGAATTTACTAAAAAACCATTGGGTTGCACATTTAACATGGGTGAATTGTATAATATAGCCCAAGAAAACTGTTACAGAAAATGAAGAGGAAGGAGGACAGGAAGTGGAAGATGCGTCTTTCCACGGTGGACACATCACCAGTTTATCCTGTGGCTCTGGAAACATCCCCTTCCTTCTTGTCTCTATTGATCCTTCTGTGAGGTGGGGGATGATTCATTCCTGCTTCGGAAGAGCCTTGGGAGAGATGACAGTGGAGAGCAGGAGTAGGAATAGGGGCATTATTTAAATGGGCAAGATTTACAGCCAAGGAGTTGCTGTTCTGGGGGAACTGTGGCTTCCCTGAGTTATGGGATCATCTTCCTGCAGAATGTTAAGGTGGAGGAGATTTCACCCATCAGTCTGGAGTACCATTAGGACAGAGGCTCGCCCATCAGTCTGGAGTACCATTAGGACAGAGGCTCGCCCACCAACGAAGGCTGCCTGCAGTACAGAGAGCCCTGAGAGTGTGGATCGAATGGTAGGATCAGTGATGTCATTCGTAGTTTGGGCACCCTACTGGGGTGCCTGGAATGGCATCTCTCCTTATCCTACCCTAGGATATAAAATATAGACTCGAATACCTCTGTCTTCCCCCAGACAGACAACCCTCCACCCACGCCCAATTCCCAGTCCTAATGCAAGTGTCCAGCATGCATCAGCTGCCAGCACACTGCCTTTTCCAAACCCCAATACCCAGGCCAAGGCTGGTCCAGAGCATCCAGCTATGCAGCCATTGCTGGGCACAGCTCTAGCTCACACCTAGCCCTGCAGCCCTTGCTGCCATCTTAATGTCCTGACATTGGGGTGCACCTGCAAGGGGAGCCCCTCCACCAGACTTAAGGGTTTTTGATGTACCCAAGATCTATGGGTAAAGAGAAGAGGCCCGGCTACAGGGGGAAGGGCTGTGGTTAGGGTTAGGTTTATAATCATGGTTATGGTCACTTTACTAGAAAGTAACTCTCATTTCCCCATGCTCCCAGCTTTACAGACATTACCCTTCAAAACTTAGCCCAACTCTGTTAGACACATGTGATTGTCTTCATTTTATGGGTGAGGTCACTGGGACTTGGAAAGGTTATGGTTCTTGTCTGAGTAAGTATTGGAGACAGGACCTAAAAGGATGTTGGACTCTTCATATGGTGAAGAGTCCAACCTGAACCTTAGGCTCCTTAGGACTCAACCCAGAACCCTGGTGCCCTAAAGCCCAGGGCCACCCAGGCATTCAGAAGACTCCCAACAAAAGCAGAGAGCCATCTCGAGCAAGGGCTTTAGTCCCTGTCCAATTTGAATTCGGCTCTAAATCACACACATATCAGGTGTGAGGGTTAAGATGTTGCTGAAACAATGTGGAATGTTGGGGAGGAAAGCGTATTCTGCAGGGCTGAGACTGAGAGACACATTGGGGTATAGAGCGAGCCTGGTCATAGCACCTCCCTCCCAAGTTCTTTTAGTCACAGATGATGAGACTGGCTCAGCCTCTACTCGTTTCCACCGAGACTGAACCTGTGTTACAGTCGCCGAGCTGAGCATGTGCAGTGCCCACCGAGAGAGACTGAACCTGTGTTACAGTCGCCGAGCTGAGCGTGTGCAGTGTGGCTGTCTCAGACGGTGGAACCTCTCCTCTCATACTCAGGATGGCGTATGAGGTGGCAAGATGAGGTAAATAGGGCACAGGGTCTCTAGTAAGGTGGACCTGGATTAAGTCTGGTCCCTCTAAGCAACCATGGTGTCACCTTTGATAAGGAATTTAGCTCTCTGAAGCCTAATACCACCAGTTGTACAATGGGGTTAAAATACTTTCACCACTGAGACTCCAAGACTAGGGGTGACACCAGGAATAGCTTATAAAGCATTCACATATCAGGGCCAAGGATGGCTGTGGTCAGTCTTCATCACTACCTTTAGATCTCCCTAGCTAGGCAGATTTTTACTATAACTTCCTTCTTTCCTTTCCTCCCCACTTTTCTGATTTTTTTTTTGAGATAGGTCACTTTGTAGCCTTGCTAGCCTCAAAATCACAGCAATCCCCCTGCCTTAGTCTCACTCTCAAGTGCTAGAATGACAGGCACATGCCACTATACCTGACTCATAGTTTTCTTTATAGATTAAAAAAATGAAGCTAATCTGAATTAAGAAATTTCCCTTGGACACAAAACAGAGAGGTGAGCTGGGATTTGAACCCGGACCCTGGAGTCTGTGTGCTAGTTTACTGCACTGAGTCCCTGAAGAACACAAAGAAGCAGTATCTGGACCAGAGCCATCGGAAGCCTGAGGTCCTCCGATGTCCCAGGGTTCCACAAGAAACAGGAGCTCATCAGGAAGTGGGTCTAGCCACTGGCTAGTTACAGACATAAAGGGATATGTAGCCATTGCTACAAGGGGAAACTAAAAAAGAATAGGGTTATTTGTTGATGCCTGACTAGGAGTCTTCACGCCAGCTATTGGAGCTGGGAGCACATGCCAGAACAGAGTGTGGTGCCCATAAAAGAGACCTGCACATCAGCCAGCTTGTTCACCCATCACCAGGTCCACCAGTCACCAGTATGTCCAGGGGACGCTTCCACTGAGTACCTCACCACCCCTCTGCCAAGCTAGCATGCTTCCTTCTCAGAAAACTCCTGGAATTTCAAAGGGAGCATGGCTCCCTGGGACTTCAGAAACCAATGGACTCAGTGGTAAGAAACAGAGAATAGGGACCCCACGGGGAAAGCGTCTCAACTGCATCTATGGACTCCTGAACAGAAGGGCAGCAGCAGGAGAAAGGGAACTAGAAACAAAACCACTGCCACCAGGGTCACTTTCCCTGGCCAGTAAATGAATGTGGCTTGCTTTAAAATGTAGTACCAGGAGAAAGCGTGTCTCTCCTGCCACAAGTCCTTCTGTCAGACACCCACGTAACAATCATATTTCCATTTTTGCCTTTGCTGCCAAAAAGCTTGGAGTTGAATTTAATGTTCCGTGTCAGAGACCCACTAATCCTAGGTCACTAGCAAACCAGTCCCATCCTTTTGCATATATAGAGACCTACTTTTCAGACTCTATTTGCAACTGTCAATGGTCTATTTCTCCTTTTTGAAAGCTGGCAGGACACACAATGGAGTCAGCACTGGATGGCAGAGGGAGACTTTGGCATTGCGGAGCTAGGACTTGTGGCCTTTGAAGGCCACATTTGAACTCTTAGGTTCTGGGGCCGTAAGGAACAACAGTTTGCTGGGTGTAGTTTCATGAAAACATTAGTCATTTTGTTGCCTACTGAGACAGCGTGCCCTGCTCCTCCCCGCCCTTAAGACCCGTGTCTATGAATCATCGGCTCTGTGCATGTGGTGGTCCAGCATGGGTGCAGACCGAGGCTGCTCGCCAGTGTCACCTTACAGTGTTAGGCTGGGTTTGGTCTCAGGATGCCAGCTGGCACTGAGGCCCCATGAGCTAACTTCTTGAGAACAATGCCTTCCCACCATGCAACTGCCCATTCATGGACAACCAAGCCATGTAGCTTTGCAACCGTCTGGCTTTACAATGAAGTCTCTTTGTAGGACCCACTTTTAAGCACCCCCAGGAGCTACCATGGTGTCCCTCCAAAGCCTTGAGTCTTGAGAGCCTAAAAGTTATAGGTTCGTCAGAGGCACAGCATCAAATGGTCTGAGCTTGCAGTTAACCAATCCATGCCTAAACTATGGGGTAACCCTCTTTCTTTTGCTGATAGAGACTCCCCCCCTCGCTCTCTCTGTGTGTGTATTTATGTGTGTGCATGTGCCAACAGAAGCAATAGGTCAACCTGAGGGTTGGTCCTCAGGTACTCTCTACTCTTTTTTGTTATGAAAGACTTTCTCACTGGCCTGAAATTTGCCAACTAGACTAATCTGACCAGCTAGCAAGCCCAAGGGATCTGCCTGTCTCCATCTCTCCAGCACTGGGGTTCCAAGAACATACCACTATGCCCATCTTCTCCTTTACATGGGCTGTGGGTCCTCACGCTTATAGGGCAAGCACTTTACCATCTGAGCTATTTACCCAGCCTCCTGGTCCACTCCTATAGGGCTACTGAAGCTCAAACAGACTGGGAAACTGGCCCAGTCATCAGCAGAATAAGAACTAAAACCCTGTTATCTTCACAGGATGAAGAGCAGGATGAACTGGTGCCCGTATCAGGTGTTGGTAGGGGGTGATAGTTTTGAGGAAGTGTGTGCCTATGATCCATGGCTCATTAAGAACTGGCTCTATCAAAGGGCTCTAGCAAATGGGCAGCAAAGGGTTAACACCTCAAAAGAGTAATGTAAGCTGGAGTGGATATGACAACAAGCATTTTCACATGACAACACTTGCCTGAGATTAAATCAGGTTGCTTTGCTATGAACTAGTTCATTGATACGAACTGAATGAAACATCTTGCACCTCCATCTCCCAGCATCCTAAACCCCCTTACTTGTATTGCTGAAGGAAAAACAGGTGAATTGGGTGCCCCTGGGCCACTGGGTGAGGATAAGGCATTAGCCCATCCACCTGTGCTTACCCTCTGTCGTCTGTGTTCAAATCTGACTTCCATATGCTCCAGGCTATAATAGGAACTGTGGATAGAGAGGTTCTCTTGTCTGGCCACCATCTTTCCTGAATCTCCCATGCATCTTTCCTCTCAGTCCCAGGAACTGCCTCTATTCCAGAGTTCCTGGAATGAGTGGCTGCCATATATGGAGAGCCAAGTTTGGTGTAACTCTTCCTAGAGACTCATTCAGGGACGTCATTTTCCTTTGGTGTCTAGTTATGTTCCCCTTGAACCTGGAGGTGAATAGAATAGAAGAGGCTCTCTGATCGCTCATCACACATGGAGGTTCATTATCCCAGAACTCTTCCACTGATGGACACTTTCACAAGGATGTAACACAAGCCTAGCCACAGACTATGGAACCACCAACACTAGTCTCATGTAACAACAGGAAATGGGAACCAGAGATGAAGCTCCTAATCAAGGGCACACAGTCAGCAGGGAGTCAGGACCAGTTATCTGATCTTCTACTCTTGAATTAAACAGGATCATCTTCCAAACAACAATCAGACTTACATCCTTTCTGAGACGTTGTTCAAGCACAGATCCGACTACATTTGTGGAATGAGGTAGTTGCCTAAAGCGTAGTTGAGGTGGATGGAGGGAAGATGGGGACCCCTGTGTGTTTCCACACTGAAGCTCCCCGACCTGCCTGGTGTGTGTCTTCACACTGTCCTCACCTCGGCCAGGAACGGTCTCTCTTCTCTTGTGAACCTTTCTTGTTTCTCCTTCCCTCTCACCTCCCTGACACAGGCTGCAGGAAGCCACCCAACTCCATGAGCAACACCTCCTGCTTTGGAGTTCTGGTCCCTTCCCTGAGCTGAGCTCGAAGATCAAGCTCTAAGGCAGGCCAGGCTGAAGCCAGCAATAGCCCTGTCCCTGCCAGGTCTTCTATTTGGGAAATTACCCGTGTCATGTCTAAAGTTAAAAGTGTTGCCAAGGAGCCAGACATGAGCCAGAAACCTAGTTCTGCCGTAGGCTCTAGGTCCCGGTACAGCCGTGCCTCAGTTTCCTCACCGGACAGGCTTGGTTCTGCAGTCTTGCAGGTCCCTCGTTTCTCTCTAGCTCTCCAGGAGAGCTGGTGTGATTATCTGTACAAGCCAAGTCTTACCAGAGCTCTCATCCTCTGAACCATTTTCCGTAGCAGGGGAGACTGGAGTGTGGACTAATAGATTCACGGGAACTCCAGAGAATCCGAAAAGGATTTTAATTAAAATGTAAATGTTGTAAACATCGGAGCTCTCTCCATTCTGGGAGCCAGGGCCCAGCTGCTGAGAAGGTCAGGGCACCATCCCTAGCATCAGCATGTCCAGGTGCTCCACGTACAGTGCCGGTGCAGGATTAAATGAGGGGCCCTCCTTCATGCAGAACATCCAGGCAAGGGGGAGGGGACTCAGCTGTACTCAGAGGCGGGCAGTGTGGCCTCCTGAGTTTGAGAATGACTCCTTGCCCCTGAATATTTTCCTGCCCCATTATATGCAATCTGATGCCTAAGAGCCCACCAATGGGGTCCCTCTGAATTAGTCACCATCCTCCCAAAGGTGGAAAAATAATGCAGAAGGGGCCTCACATTTTGTTATGGATCTCTCCTAGACATACCGACTTGGGCACAAGTTTGATGCTTTTTTAGAGCTAGTTACAAAGAACCAGGTGTGTCATACTAACATTTGGGAGGTGGTCAGGTGGATGGTGAGTTTGGGGCCAACATGAGTAACACAGAATTCTAGGCCAGTAGTCTTAGCTAAATAGTGAGTCCTTCTATTACTCCCTGTGCCTGACAGAAAGGAACTGTGACAAAGATGCCATGGTCACACTGTTCTGGGGATGTGAAGTGCAGCTCTGGCCTGGACCTGGGGCTTTGGTTCTTGGGACCCAGAAAACAAGGGTTGTGTCCAACTTTCTCAGGACCGGTGATCCCAAGACTCAAATGTGGCGAATGATCCATCCCATGTCAGAAGGAAACCCAAGGCTTGGAGCCAGAGAGAGGCACCTCGGACAACCACAGACTCCTGTTGAGTGACATCAAAGGAGCCGAGGTGGCAGCCATGGCAATGAAGGCTTTCCCAGGGGCTCCTGCCCCCAGGGAAGAGGAAGCTGAGTGCACCCCAGGTGCACTGAGCGGTGACTACATGGCACAGGCTGGCTGAGTTCTACACTCTTTCTACACCCTGCGACTTTTGGTGATTGTCTAATTAGGGCTCATTACAAACATCAAGTTACATTTGCAAGGTCGTAACTGCAGGGGAAGGATACAATTATTATAATGAAGCCTCCCTGGCCTCAGACTGTCTCCACTGCGATCAGTTCCAAATGCTACTACTCAAATCCTCTTCCTCATCTGCCACCTGGTCCTCCAAGATCTCTTCTCTTGTATCCCTCCCTATGGCCAATGTGATAGAGCCAGATCCTGTGACTAGTCACCTCTGTGGGTTGTCTCCATTCAAGGACCCTTCGGGCCTTTTCCTTTGCCCTACCTTGATAAAGAGAGGAGCCACAGATGTCAGATACTGGTCATGGTGACCTCAGCAGTAAGCAGTAGTTGGAAGTGGTCTAAACACAACCTGTTTCTTGCTCCCCTTGGAAGAGCTTCAGATACCCACATCTATCCCAGGGACCCAGACTTTCCCTTCTACAAACCTCTGTATAAGGCAAACAAAGGCTGGGAAGTCTTTATGAAAAGAAAGGAGAGGCTCTGCTTAAGTCCTGTGCTTCTATTGGCTACCTAACTCCAGGAACGAAGTGTCTTTTTAAAAGGAGGGTTAGTCATTGACCCCAGGATCCGGGGAAGAGAAGGCTGGACAGGGGCAAGAAGCAGCCAGAAACCCGTCTCTCCCTTTCATGGAAGCTTACAGTCAGAGAAAGAGGCTTCTAAAGAACATGACAGATGGCTTCAAAATTTGAAGGGCTGCCTTACAGAGGGAACAGACATAGTTCATGTGTTCCGAAGCAGAATCAGGACCTATGGCTCCCTCGCAACATGCTGAGGAGGTGGGAAGAGGCCCTTTCGGCAGATGGAGCATCCTCTCAGGGGTTCCTTCCACCTTAGGATGGTGCCTGTGTCTCCAGGGAGCGTCCCACTGAAGCACCATCGTATGGACAGTAGACACTCAACCAGTACGTCTGGGTTATGAGATGGATGCTACTGTACTACATAGAGGCTCTCAGGTAGCGGGTGAACAACCTTCTCCAGCAAGCCCTTTTCAAACCAAAGATACCCAAAGCAGCTCCTAACTAGAGTTATCAAAACTTATGTAAATTAGGCAGATGTGGTGACTCATGCCTGTAATCCCAGGCCAGGGGAGACTGAGACGGTCTCAAGTTTGAGACTAGGCTGGACTACAAAGCAGGATGTGTCTTCAAACAGACAAGAAACAGGGGGCTTGGGATGGAGCTCTGTGGTAGAGCATTTGTTGAACGTGTGGGAAACCATGAATCCAGTTCCCAGTACTGGGGGTGAGAGCAAACAAAAATCATATAAATTATAGTCATATAAAATGCATTGGCTCTCCTCAAAGTTTTCAGGCTTGAAACAGGGATAGATAATCCGAATTTTAAAATAAGCTTCCCAGATCATTTCCAGATAAGAGGTTGCCAGACAACACACCAAGAACTGTCCACCTAGAAGGCCGTGGAGGGCTCATGGTTATTGCCCTTCCTTGGTACATACGCTGGAGCAGGCCCTATCTGAATGCGGATGAGCACTAGGAAACTCCGGTCCAGAGGAGCAGGAAGTGACCCTCATACACAGACCTATGCCACCTGATGCACCTCTGACACCCTTGCAGGCCACAGACTTGGCCCTGACACTCATTTGATCTCACCATGGTGTTTACCTCTCCGTTACCAGCTCTGCCGGGCTCCCCACCTGGGTTCAGCCTTGGTTCTTACTTTCACCATGTACCGGCTCTGCTTCAGACTACCCCTGCCTTTGGTTTCCCAGACTGGCTTTTAGGGTCCCCCCATCTTGGGACTATCCCCCATCACCATTTTCTATCCTGGAAGCGGAACTTAATCCACTCGTTCCTGGGAAGTCTTCCATCTGCCAGGTTGCGAAAAATTTTAGGACTGAAATCTGCCCCAACTCTCCTTTCCAAAGCGTCCCCTCCTCCAGGGGCTTTCTGTCCCCCCCTTCCACCACTGACCAGAGGAACTGGACCTCTTCTAGAAGTTTCTCTTTCATACAGTGCTTGTATCATGGCCCAGCGCTCGGCCAGGCCAGATTTTCCCTCCCCCTGCCCTTTCCCTGAAGGATTGATTTGTTTAGTTTCAACAGTTTAATCTTCTCCTTCCCTCGGGGTGGAGCTGTTTCCTCTGATCCCTAGTGGGAGGCGTTCTGTCTCGGACTGAATCAAGATGGGCTGGGGAGGGAGGCAGGGGGAGGTAAAAAAAAGGAAAGAAGGAAGGAGAACATACCTCCTGGCAAAACCCAGAGCAGCACTCACACAACATCCTTCTCAGTATATTATTTATAGTGTGACTGAAACATTGATTCCTCCCCTGCTCTTCCACAGAGCGCTGGGGTTGTCACTGAGGTGGAACAAGTTCCAGCCAGGCCGGCTGCCCAGCTACCTCAGCTCAGCACCTGTACCGAACATTTGATACACAACAATGCATCCCCAAAGCGCCCTGACCCTGGGCATCAGGAGGAGGGCTGAAGGGGCCTAGGCAGAGAGGGACAGCTCCAGGATACCAGAAAAGGGGGTGGTGAGAGGGTTGGGTCTGGTGAGGAACAATGAATTCTCTAGGCAGGTAACCAGTGGCTCACACTTAGCCAGGCTTGTAGACAAACAGGATCTGGGACAGTCAGGGACTATGATAGGCCAGTCATCAAACCTACAGCCATGACACACTAGGAAGTACTAGCTGGTGACAGACATTCAGAGAAGTTACTTTTTATTTATTCATCAATTTATACAAAGAAGTACGTGGATGAAAATGGCAAGACTGGATTTATATAGACTCACTTTCCAGTGTCCCTCTGATACTTCCCCACCACATGACCTAGGCCAAGTCACAAAAGTTCTGATAGGCAGTTTCCCTCCTACAAAAATAGAGCTAACATACACACACTCTCTCTCTCTTGCTTCGCATCTATAGAGTATCAAGGCCACAGGCAAGAAGCATCTAGCACTGTGTAAAACTCACCTCAGTTTAAAAAGAGAAACAGGACTGGGACCATTCTCAGTGCTAACGGATATTTCATAAGGGAAGGGAGTGCGTGGCGGTTGGCAGAGCATTTTGAGGCCCTGCCGTGGGTTTCACGGGAGGTTCTCCACTGGACTGATTTGCAACCTGATAAGGATGTATAGTGGTGAGGGATCTGGCAGCTTCCAAGGCCTCAAGCTCTCTAAAGAACAGGCCCATGGACCACACATTGGAGCTCACGACCCTCTATCCAAGTTGAAGAAGCAGTTCCGAGTATCTTCCTCCCTTTGTGGTATCTTGAGAGTCCTCCCAGGCAATAGCCACTGTGGCTGTCCACAGACCAGCGACCCTCAGATCTAGTCCCAGGCAACAGCCGCTGTGGCTGTCCACAGACCAGTGACCCTCAGATCTAGTCCCAGGCAACAGCCGCTGTGGCTGTCCACAGACCAGCGACCCTCAGATCTAGTCTCACTTCCCACAGTTCCTAACGCTTGCCCTCACTGCCCGAAGGCTGCCAGGCCAGCCACTGCCCATCTCTGCCATGCTCCTGTTTCCTTCCCGAAGTCTTGGCTGAGGACTCCTTCCCTCAAGACCACCCTTTGTGAGCCTACAGAGTGGCCCTGGAGTGGAAGTCCTTTGAAGCTGAAGATAGTCTGGCTTTCCTCTTTGGGGTCTTGAAGGAGGCTGTTGGGGAGTTGCTCTTTTGCTGAGCAGTTAATGGGCGAGTTAGATAACATTCTGAAGCCCTGGTTCATACTTTGTAAAGCGAGGGCACTTCAACAGCATGCACCTATGACAAAGCCACCTCATCTAGCATCCCCTGCATAGCAGGAGTAAGCAAGTCACTGGCCTAAGAATCTCCTACAGATTCATTAGCTCTTAGGTGGGCAGGAATGAGCTGGGTTTTGATGGGCTGCAATATTTATGATTTGGGAAGTTTGCTTTTTTTTTTTTTAAAAAAATAGGGCCTTGAGGTGGGTTCATGCAAATAAAAGGTCCTGAAATTTAAGCTTCACCAGCCTCCCGGTTAGTCTACCCTGCAGATTTCCCTACTGTCATTGCCCCTTTCCATTTTACAGAGTTAAAGGCTGAGCGCAGAGAGTAGAAGCTTGCCTTGTCACCCTGCCAGGGTGCATGAAACAGAGATTCAGGCAGTCCCCTGTGGTACTCGAGTCCACCATCCCAGCTGTTCTTCTGCCCAGGAATGTGGGGTGCTAACTTAGCAAGCCCAAGTTATTGCACATGGGTAGGTCAGCAGAATGTTAGAGAAGTGAAACCAGACCAGTGCCAGACTGGCCTACACGTGCCACAGGTGAAGAGCTGGGCTTTTAAAAACTGGCAACTTCTGTAAAAGCTTCTATAATTGCAAACAATGTCGGGACAGAGCCTGTGGCTCCCAATGGGCTGGGACTTCCTTCACTGCCCTTTGGGAAGACCAAAGAAGGACTTGTGGTCAGAGATCAGTTGTTGGTAGGTACTTCATCATTGCAGTTAGAGCCCAGGGAAGTGCCTAGGATCCACAGAAATGTCCTGAGTGGCTTCTTGCTCACCTTACCCAAACTTTAAGTTCCAATGATGGGTCACAAAGTTTCATCAGAAAGGAATGTTGGAACTATTTCTGTTTCTAGAACCCCAGTTGGCTATCTTGAACTTTGTCCTGGGAAGCAACATAACACAGGGGAAGAGCATAATCTCAGAAGGCCCAGGATCAAGCCCAGCCCCTGCCCCCTGTTGACGCTGAGAACTCCAGGCAGCCCCTGTAACCTCCATTTCCTCATCTGAATATCAGGACTGATAATATGCTTTTGGCGGATGTTAGGGATCAGATACACTTGCTAACAGTGGTTGGGGTTTTCATGGAAAAGTGAGAAGCCATATGTTTGGTGCCCTCATACCCTTGCCTGACATCACAGCAGTGCTCTGAAACTTCGGGCCTCTCTCCTTGTCATGACCCTGATTTGACTTCCTGAGTCTCTCCTCATCAAGTCCTTCTAACTACAGCAGATGCCCCAGGTAGCAAAGCTGCTCCTGCCCCCACCCTCAAGTGCCTCACTGCTACCATGCCTCTCTGGCGCTCCCCGCTTATGGCTCCAAGCCCTAGTTCACTTCCCAGCTCTTAGCCCTCCCAGTAGCAACTGGGACACACTCCAGTTCATAGAGAACACCTTAGCTTTAGATGGCAGTGAATGTGAGCCTGAGCCGTGGGCAGAAGACAACACTCTAGGGCTGGCCTAAGAGGAAGACACGGTCCAAAGGAAAGTGGCTGGCTCAGACAGGGCTTCAGACTCTGAGGTACTCTAACAGCCTAGATCTCCTGTGATGGCAGCAACATGCCTCTCTTCCTCAGGTTAACAGGAATGACTGAATGTGGTGATGGGTACGGAGTGGCCAGACCAGGCCTGGCACAGTACATTCTACAATACATATGATTATTGTCACTGTCTCTACTATCATCCACTTTCAGTGGGGGGACTGTCAGGTGAGCAACCAGCAGTTGCTAGCAGCAAGGCCTGGGTGGCTGGTTCATCCAGGGCCAGAAGAATTGTGGGGGTGGTCCACAGAGTAATGCCAATTTCCACAGGAGGTGGCTGGAGCTGGGTAGGACCAGGATGATCCTTCTCAGCAAAGGTAGCATTGATAAAGGCCCATCCACTGTCTGTTCAGCTCCTAGCCCTTTAATGGGCTAAGGTTCACAGGTTTTCACCTCCTGGGATGCTGAAGCACCAGCTCAGACAAATGAAGTTTCAGGTGGTACCCTACCCCTCCCTGCATATTCCCAATGCTCCCCTGTTTGCACAAAGACTCTTTTCTCACTCAGCCACCTCTTGCCCTGACTTGGAATCTAAATGGCAGGAACAATCTAATTGCCTGGAATACTCAGAAGACAGTGAATTGAAGCATGGCAGCAGCCTCGTTCCGGGAAGGGGTTCTGCTCACCCCTTGCCTCTTTTCCAGTGCTCATGATCCTACAAGATGGCCTGTCCCCAGACACATGCATGGCACCTCTGTTACTCTGATTCCTTCCTAGAGAAGGTAACGAATCTAATGCCAGACTTGCTGCCCACTGATCTGGTGCTGGAGCAAGTCTACCAGGACATCACCACAACCAACTATGCATTTACCATACATTTGTAACATCATCTTATAGCTATGCTGGAGCATGAATTTTATTGTCTCCATCTTCTTTCTTTTGTTTCTCAGTTATTCACACCTCCAAAAGTCCTTTGAGGGATGGGAGAGAAGCTCAATTTAGATAAAACATTTGCCTCACAATCATGAGGACATGAGTTTGAACCACAATCACCCACATAAAATGTTAGGCGCGGTAGTGAAGGCTTGTACTCCCAGTGCCAGGGAGGCAGAGACAGGAGGATCCCTAGAGCTTGCTGGACAACTAGTTTTGACAAATAAGTGAGCTCTAGGCTCAGCAAACGATTGATAGAAAAAGACAATCCACATCGACTTCTGGCTTCTCTGTGCACATACTACATACATACCTATACATGAACATGCACACATACACCTTCAAAATGTCTACTATATGCCAGGAAAGGAACAGAGCCAAGAGTAAGATGGATCTGGTTCCCACCCTCATGGGAGCTTATGTTGCAGATGCTGCCTTCCCTTAGTCATGACATCATGTCTTCCAAGGCTCTGCAAAGTGCTTCCCAGGGTAGAGTCCCCATGGGGACTGCCTTATTCTGAAGCAGCCCCCTCCCTGCCAGCAGCTGTGTAGCTCTGGAACCTGGTGAGCACCCTGCAAAACTTGGCATGCATTTGGAGATACGTAGGTAACCTTGTCAACACTGCTTGCTTTTTTGCCTCATTATGAGATAGCTCAGTGGGTACCTGGGAGGCTGGCCAGATTTATTCCTAATTGTAGGACACTGGCAGATGAGCCAGGAAGGCACCTGTGCCAGTGCCGGGGTGGTGCTGTGTTCTAGGCACAGAATCCTGCCTTTACCATCCTCCGCCTGATCTTCCTTGATCTCCTGCACAGGGCGGCTAGGTCTCACTGCCACCCCTTCTGCCACTTGATACCATCTCTTGCTGGCTGTTTCTGTTGTTTCCAAGCCTCAAAGCGTGGAGAATGGACAGGAGAGGACCCATGTAGCTCAAGCAACAGCCCATATGCCTAAAACCCCAGGGATGGAGTTAATAAAAAGGAATGGAGCCATTCAGGCTAGCACTGAAATGATAGTCTTGGTTGCACTGCAAGGAGGGAAGGCAGCAGACCCTGTGGCACATCAGGGGACCTAGAATTGGGTCTAGTGGGGAAGAGGCAGGTCCCCAGTTGTAGACTAGTGAGCCAGGCATGGGCTATGTTCTCCGGAGACCCCTTTTCTCAGAATATATTTGTTTGTTTATTCTTATTGATTTCCAGGGGTCTAAGTGCCCTGGAGCCTGTCACAGCAGGTGGACCAGATGCAAATGCAACAATTACAGTCATCCCCACAGCAAAAATTCCCCATAAAAGGAGAAAGTCAAAAGGCTTTCTGCTGGAGTACATGGC
The DNA here is from genome assembly GCA_001685095.1 of Ellobius talpinus. Lineage (NCBI taxonomy): Eukaryota > Metazoa > Chordata > Mammalia > Rodentia > Cricetidae > Ellobius > Ellobius talpinus. The sequence continues at coordinate 59,427 of LOJH01000087.1, read as the reverse complement.
CCTCAAAGACTGGCTTCGATGGTCTGGGAAACTGGCAGAGGCAAGTACCAGGTTGGCTGATGGGCTAGGACTGGCCCTCACTCTGGCTTTGGGGAACAAGGTTCTACTGGCTGTGGCATCTCATCCTAAGAGGCCTTGGAGGTTCCTATCTGCCTGAGTCAGGTGAGCATGAAGGATGTGTCACCTACTGGTGACACATTCAACAGCTATCTAATGGCATCCTAGAGTCAACTCTGTCAGGGCTCCCGGGACAGACCAGAGGAGAGGAAGACATGACCTAGTGCTCACGGGGACAGTAGCCTCCTGGGGAGAGGATTAAAAGCAAGCATGACAAAAGCAAGCATATCAGGATGGAAAGTAGGAGGGAGGTGAGAGGGATTGGCCCCAGGCTACAACTGGTCAGGAAGGAAACATTGGGTCTGGAAGGCTGGAAGGTTAGACCGGGCTGAGTGTAAAGTGGGGCCAGGCTGGGGTTAGATGGAAGACGGGAGCTTCCTAGCTCAAGGAGCATGTGCAAAGGCCCTGGGACAGGGGAGTGGCCTGGGTAAAAGACGGTTTGTTCAAGAAGCCAACAGAAACTGGGGTAGTTATAGTTCAATGGACAAGGGGTTTGTGGCATGAGGTAGCTTGGAAGTGTGGCCTAGACAAGCCCGTGATGCTAGGCCCTCTTCCAAGGAAGGGGTCTTTCTTGGAAGGAGTCCTAGGTCTTCAGGGACCTTTGTCACCTCTCAGGAAGGATGGAGAGAAATTAAAAGAGCGATTCCTTCTTCATAATCATGTGTGAGTGTGCACATGTTTATGAGTGTGCACATGTTTATGTGTGTGCATGTTTGTGTGTGTGTACACAGGTGTGTGTAGAGGCTAGAGCTCAATGTCAGGTACCTTCTTCAGTCTTTAAAGTTTTAAAAATTACATTTATTCATTTATTTATTTATTTATTTGTGTATATGGGGCACGTGTACCCCAGTATATGTGTGGGGTCACGGGCAATATGGAGGAGTCAGTTCTCCCATTCCACCATGTGGATTCTAGTCGAACTCAGGCTGTTGGGCCTGATAACAAGTGCCTTTCCCCACTGAGTCATATCATGAGCCATAACTGTAACTTTTGAGACAGGGTCTCTCAACGAACCTGGAACTCACCTATTCATTTGGCCCGTAGGCCCCAGGAATCCTCCTCTCTCTCTTCCTCCCCAGCTTTTCCAGGGTTCTGAACTCAGATTCCCATGCTTGTGTATCAGTGCATTACTAATTAAGCCATCTCCCCGGCCCCTTCATCATACTTCTAAGTGTGTAGGATGCACCTCAATTCTTCAACATTCAAATCCAATCCCATTCATTCATTGATGTGCTCACCCCAGCACAGGCTGAGTAACTGCTGTGCGCAGGACAGAAGGGCTGGTGGATGGAGGCTACTGGGGCTGGCGGCAGATGAACTAAGCATCATGGCCCCTGGGAAAGTTTTGCATCAAGGAGTGACATACTTGGATTCAATCTGCATAGGGAGGTATGGCTATCCTGTAGAGGAGGACAGAAAGGGTCAACCAAGGCTGCAGGCAGAGGTCACTGTGGTCATCGAATAAGAAGTGTGCCTGTCTGACTGCATGGCAGGACAGAAGGAAAAACCTTGTCTCCGTGCTTAGGTGACTTTGGTTCCTAATTCCCATCCCCTTAAGATACACATGTGCCTGAAACAGACCTTTCAAAACCATGGGTCTCCCAAGTTCCTTCACTGTTTAGAGTTCATGAAGGGGCACGGGGAGGGAGTCCTCCGGGGTGATTTTGTAGATGTCATCAGTGAAATGAGTTTGCTTTCCTGACATGACAGAAGGGCAGGAACACAGAGAACATGGGCAGCAAGGAACTGCGGTCTGAATTCTTTTCTCCATGTTTATCCACATGGGCACCTGGCAGCCAGTAGCACCTTAAAAGAAGTGCACATTTGGGAAGGAGGAGCCTATTCCCTAAGGCCTGTGCCCAGCTTAAAGGATGCCCTTAATGTCAACACTTCAAACAGCCTGGGCCTGCAGCTGCGTTTGATATGCAAACGACCCATCTCTTTAAGTGAGACTGTGGAAAAGAGTTAAAATCACAGATAAAGAATTTGAGCCCTTAAACGTTGGAGGGTGACCACTGAAGCAGAGGGTGAAGTAATTTCTCTAGCACCCTCAGCTAAAGGGCTGTCTGGGTATGATGGCAAGAGCCTCAAATTCTGGCTGTGGAGTCAGGAGGTGGAGTCGGGATAAATAGTTCAAAGCCAGCCTCGGCTACACTGAGAGTTTAAAGCTACCCTGGGCTCCATGAGATTCCCTCAAAAATTAAATTAATTAAAAATAAAGTGTCTGTACCCATTGCACTGGCTTTCAGTAGCAGAGTCCATCGGAGGGCTTACTTGCTACACTCATCACAGACACAAAATGTTGGATAAATAAAAACTCAAATAAAAAAACCATTTACGAAGACACAAATGCCTTTTAACAGAGGCTGTGCACCCAGCAAGATAAGCCAATTACCAAAGGATTGTATTCCCAAGTACGGCCAAACTGTCTCAGAGCCAGGTCAGCAGAGGATCAATAGGTAGTTAATCAATGGATTGATTGATCGTTTACTGCTAGTAATTAAATTTTGGAGAAAGTACAAATTCTGTTACATCTACAGTCAGTCTAAAGAGAATGCTCAGATTGTGGAGCCAAAACAGAAGCCTGGTAGCCACAGTATTGGGAGCGGGGCGGGAAGAGTCACATTTCATTGCATCACAGATTTTCAGAAGCCTCATCTAGTCCATTCCACCCCGATTTTGGAGATGAAGAGGCCAGGCTTAGGTGAGGATAGCCTCAGGCAACAACCGCAGACTGCCGTTGAAGCAAGAATAGCAGCTAACCTGCGGCCTCCTAGCTGAGCCCCTTGTAGCCATGTGGTGTCATGTGGGCTGTGGTGTGACACCACTGGTGCCACTTCTTGGGACCCACACATAGTTTTGTTTTTGTTTTTTTTTTTTTTTGCACGAACAAGGGTTCATGCGTGGTTTTCTACACCAGAGTTCGAGTTTTGACAAAGCGAAAAGGAAGGATGCACAAAGAAGGAGCGAGCCATGATCACTGGAGAATTCGGCACGAGCCTTTGCGGCAACAGTTCCCAGGGGGCAACAGAAAGGAGTTCAGAACATGCCCATAGCATCCCGGGTGACCCTGGATGGACGGCTCACACAGACAGGCTATTTGTCAATGGCCTCCGCTTTGTTGTTTCACAGTACACATGCCCTCCATTCCCGGTTTTGTCTGTGAGACTTAACTGGGTTGTTCTCTGGACCTGGTGTGCCACAAACTTCAAAACAACTATGGGGACAGATGCCTTGGGCTCACCTCTGTAGGGACTGAGGAAGTGAAAGGGGGGGCCATGGAAGAGAGGCTTTGTTCCCTAGTGCCAAGTGGGAAGTCCTCCAGGATGCCCGAGCCCACCTGCTGGAACTATCTCTAGAACATTCACACTCTCAGGTGCTTACCCAGCTCCCAGGACAAGCCCTTTTCCTGTTGGTGGCTCTGCAGACAAGCTGCAAACCCAATACCTTCTTCTAGCCTGTGTGAGTGTGAGGCCCCTGCCCCTTGCCACTGCCTGAGATGAGATCAAAACAGGCAAACACATTTTGTATTGCTTACTTAAGCCAAGAGGAATTAGGGAGGTGAACTGTCTAGGAGCAAAATCAATACATTCCAAAGCCAGACAGCAATGATTTCTGAAGGATCGCCTGCTTCTCTAAGATCTGTGCCAGTGTATCTGTTTACAGTAAACCCCTTCCTGAGCCAGCTCCTGGGTGGACATCCCCTGGAAGAAGAGTCAGCTCCCCAAAGGAGGGAATCCCGCCTCAAGTCTTTTCTTCCTTCCGCTCTGCTAGACAGAGTGAGCGTTCTTCAACTTTCTGCCTCCTCTAGTGCCAAGGACTCAGGGGCTGATGCTCAGCACTCCCCCCACCCCAACCCACCCCTATCCATTCCTAACCTCTCTTTCTTCCCTTACCATAGGCCCTGAGCCTGGGGAAGTAAATCCAAAAGATTAAGGATTACTTGATGATTCTGGGCTGTCATTGGGAGCATCCAAGCCTTCCTTGCCCCCTCTAATTGGATCCATGGCCTGGAAGTCTGGTTTAATCAGCCTGTGATCATTATGGGGGAGGGGCAGAGCAGGCACAGGATAAGCTGCCTGAATCCTTGGGGGTGAGGGTGGGGGCAACTTGCTCTGTTTGCTGGCCCCAGCTGTGTGTGTGCACAATAAGCCTTTATTAACTATTACACTCCAACCCAGACAGCTGCCTGGGGAGTGAACACTGATTCTTCCCCAGCCTTCTCTGCTGCCCTGGAACTCAGTCTTTTCACTTACTTATCTCTGCCTGGATTTCCCCTCACACATGTGGTTAAAGCTGGCCTGGGAAGGAAGTGCCCAGAAACAAGCATGTTGTTCTTCTTTCTACCTTCTTCTTGTTCTACCTTCTTCTCTCTGCCTTCTCCAGGCACTCATTCTCCCTGGTTGTCCACACACATTGCAAGCTTTACCCAGAAGGTTCTCCACTAGAGGAAGCAAGAACAGCATCGTGTGCGAAACAGCTTCCTTAGCCTGTACCCATGAGGATCTCTGCGCTCTCTGGCCATTTCCACTCCTCCCTGGTGTCCTGAACTCATCAGGGGCAGGAGGTCATAGATTGCTGAGCCCAGCTCCAGCCTGAGGACCCCAGGGAGCACCCTTTACTCAGGAAGTGTGTTGTTCTTCTGAGGGTGAGCCATGCCTCATTCTATGACAGGAAGGAGGGTCTACAGAGACATTTCTGGTGGACTGGATGAAACCACCAGGATTCTCTGGGAGGATGGGTCCAGATGGCATCATGGCATGGGGCCCCTGACTTCGTACTATGCCATATATTCCAGGGGCCAAACCCTTTCTGGGAATAGTGGCTGAGTCAGCATCCTGTGCAGGGCCCTATTGCCCCTGATGCAGAGCCACATCCTATCCCCTCCCCAAGGCACCTGGGCAAGCACCTTTTGTTACTAAGACCTGGGAGAGGATTGAGTGGTACCTGAGGGAAAAACACCCCCTAGAGTCCTCCTCTGCCTGGGCTCTGGGGTTTTGCTCTGTGACTTCAGGCAAGGCAGATAACCTCTCTGAGCTGGCACTTCTGCATTTATAAAGGGAGCAGATCAGCCCTGGCTGTTCATCTGCTCAGGAAAGGAAGGGCCGTGTAGAAGGACAAGTGCATAGATTTGGGAATGTTAATTATTTCATCAGGCAGGCAGACAGTGGGGTGGTTAAGGGAAAAGATGCCCAAGCCAGCTGCCTGTGCTCAATCCTTGCTGTGTGACCTTGGGGGAGTTATTGTCTCCTCTGTTGCCCTTCATGAAAGCAGCCCTCGCATGAGGTTTGCAGTGAGGACGCTGGGCTCATACACAGGTCGGACATGGAGTCTACAAGCTGCATATGTGGACAGTCATTCTTTACCATGTTGTTCTCAAGGCACACACAGACCACAAAAACAATGCCTCACTATCCTTCAGGCTCAGGAGAAGAAGCCTGCCTGGGTTTCCACGGTACAGATGGGCAGTCTGTGAGGCTGATGTTTCTCTGGGTCTCTCTGTCTCTCTTTCGTGGAGCAGTTTCATGTAGCTCAGTCTGGCCTTGAACTTGCACCATAGCCAACCGACCTTGAACTCCTGATCATCCTACCTCCAGTGCTGTCATCATAGGCTGTACCACCATGCCCCAGTTTCTGCAGTGCTTGGGATTGAATCCAGCTAGGTAAGCTGTACCCACTGAGCTAAATCCCCAGCTTGAGGCTCATCAACCAAGGGTTGATCCTTTGACTCTCCAGGGAGGCCAGCACTGGAGGACCTTGGGCATGGCTTCTGTCTGGTGTGCAGGGCAACTTCCAACATCTGCTCTCATTCCATCCACAGTCGCTCCAGAGACACGTAGCTGCCCGCTCCACCCCAACCTTACCAACACTTCCTCCCTGGTGAAGTTCAAATTGCATCAAACTATTGCCACTGCTGTCTGTGATCTTCTTTCCAAAGTTGGTGACCCTGCCTTGCAATGGGCTGCTGTGATTGAGGGCTGGGGGAATACATGGGGGGAATGGAAAGAAGAGAAGGGGGAGGGACAGGGGGATGAGGGAGGGAGGGGGCTTTCCAAGCCCACTGGATTCCCTTAAGAAAAGCCCCACAACCCACACATTCTGGATCTCTCTTTATTCTTCCCACCAGGGCAACAAAGATCTTGCTTGGCTGTGGTTAGGAGGATTAATCTTTGCAGCATCATGTTCCCCTGCAAACATCTCCTATCACCTGAGGGCCACGAGAGTCAGGGAGGTCCCTGGGTCTCTCCTTCCTTCCAACTTCTGCCTACTACCAAAGCCAGCTCCAAGTGGTCTTTCACAACCTGTGACCTTCTCCTAAAGGACCCAAGGGTTTCTGTTCCCACAGCTACACAGAAGCAGGTGCATTACAGACCAGCTCTTGTCCTGGTCATCACCACTTGGGAGCTGCCAGCAGGCTCCCAGTCAGCCTTGCTCACAGGTGGCTAGGGGACCTGGAACTGTCCATCTACATTGTCCAGAGCTGCTCAGCTGACACCTTCTCAATAAGCAGCACAAGCTGGTCTTCATTTCACAGAACAGAAGTGAGAAGTGGACGCAGCTTCCCATGGAGGCTTCTGGTAGGGTAGGGCCAAGCCTAGATGGCAGCAGAGGCACCTGAGAATAGCTCAGGCTGCTGCTGGTGCCCACAAGGCGTTCATGCTAGGGCAGTGGCCTGGAGCCTGAAAGTCCTGACTCAAGGAGGACTTTGCTTCTATCATTCTTTCCTTCTGAGTCTTCAGCCCCAAGGTAGGGACCACAGGGTGTTCTCATTGCCTTCTTCCTCTGTTTCCCAAACTTGGTGTGGCAGGATGTGCATAGGGTCATTTTATAGTTCTCCAAACTTTGAAGAGCTAGGACTCACAGCAGTTGAGGGCCTCTGAGTTCTGAAAGGTGGAGCTGTTCTGAGAGCCAGGCTCATCACATCTCTAGCTAGGCAGAGACATGCTAAGGTGGCAGAATGAGGGCCTCTTTGAAGAGAGTGGGCCACTCTTGTGGGTCCCTGCATTTACTTGAAGAATGAAGTCCATTCACAGTCCACTGGGATCCAGGGAGGCCCAAGGATGTGTAAAGGATCAGGGAGGCCAAGGGTGTGGGGAGGGTGCAGAAGAGCAGGGTGTGGCTCCATGTCAGGAGGGCATGACTGTGAACTTGGCCCGGATTGCCAAGGCAGTAAAGGACATTCGAAAGGGTTGCAGTGGTACTGCCTCTAAGGGGCTTCTGTTCCCTGAGGGAAAGGGGACACCGTGGAGGCAGCAGGGAAGATGGCGATGGCTCACTTCTGCAGAACACTTCCTACATACAGACCAGCCTGTTTAAGAGCCTCATGTACGCCAGCTCATTATATATCGCACTAACCAATCACTGAATGAGCTCCAGTGAGTGGATAAGGTCCCTGATCAGAGAGAAGAAAGGGGACTTGCTGAAGGTCACCGCAGTAAGCCCTGGATCTGAGAGGAGAGTTGGGTAGCCTCTCCCCAGGTGCTATGCTTGCCCATGGTGCTCTACTGCCCCTCCAATGGGTCACTCTGTCTCAAATGATGCTGCCTTCTGTGCCCAAAAAAGGAGCTGTAATATGTCCCAAACCAGCACTCGGAAGACTACCAAAAAGGCCACTGCCCATAATGGTGAAGGTCAGAGGACCGAGAGAGAGAGTGGCTGGCCCTACAGTGAGGTGTGCCCTACAGTGGCAGCAGCTAACTGGTTGATCCTTGAGCTCTTTATTCCACAGCCTTCCACCCTGGTTTGCGGTAGGCTGGATTTGGTGAAGCCAGGGCTATATGAAATGGCTATCTTCTCTTTTCTCCTGGTAATTACCTATCTAGGTGTGCCCCAGGTCAGGGGTGGCAGGAAAGAGAAAGCTTGTCCCAGCCCAAGCTTTTGATGATGTTTAGGATTCGGTATGTGAACAGACACAGGGCATCTACTATGCACAGGGGGTATTTGGAGCCTACAGTGTCCAGCAGTGAATGAATTGAACAAAACATCTGCCTTCTTGGTGTGCTCAGGAAGCAAACAAAGGACTCTGCTGTACACGGATGGTGCTCAGGGGAGGAGTACACGTTGAGCCGAGAAGGTGGGGGCATGACCAGTGCTAGAGGCTCAGGGAAAGTTTTCTAAAATGCCCTAAAGGGAGCCGTGCAGATATCGGAGGGAAAGCATCCCAGGAATCAGGAGCAGCGGCTGCGAAGGACCGCAGCTGACACAAGTGGCATGTTCGGGGATAATGGAATGTTCTAGTCCACTGCATCTGGATGGGAGAAGCAGCAGACGACAAAGCCACAGAGAGCTGGGCCCGGCAGTGCCTGACAGGCAAAGGCTGGCTTAGGATTCAGACGGAGATGGGAGCTGAGTGTCTGGCGCTGACAATGTCAATTTTCATATTAAAAAGCAGCAGGGGAAACGCCGCAGGAGGTTTGTCGGAGGGGTAGCCCGGGACACGGCAGGTGGGAGGGGATGAGAGCAGGGTGTCAAAGTGCATCCTGGTTGCACTGTAACATAAAGTCAGTAGTAACGTGATTTTTCCAGTAAGGCACAGCTGAACACGTCACTGCTGTGCCCTGTGCAGTGGGTTTGCCCTCCCGGTCTCCCAGGTTCCACAGCAGCAGGAGGTGAGGAAGGGCTCTTTTGAGCTACCAGCAGGGTAGTCTTAGAGAAGCTGAGGGATTGCCCGTTCGGGTGCTTCTGCAGATAAGCACCCAAGGGAGGCAGGATTCAAGTGGTGGGGGCATATGTGGGAACCTGCATGGGGGCTCGGCAGTCCTCCTTTGCCGAGGGGACATTGCACAGGTAGTTCTGCTTACCTACACAGCGGTCTTTCCGTGGCCTCTGCATGCCTGGTCTGTGGAGTCCCACCTTCTCATTCCACCATGGGCTACCAAGACACCAGGGCTGTTGAGGTTAACCGCCCAGGCCAGGCTTCCCTGCCTTGCCAGGGCCAGATTGAACAGGCCACCTTGGAAGTGTTTGGCAAGTCAGACAGCCTAATACCTCCTGCTGGGTAGTCCTCTGGAATCTCCTCCCCTCCAAAGAGCCAAGCTTCCAATTGTGGCAGCTGCAATGGAAATCTAGGGCAGATGGAGCACGGGGCCTGAGGAGCATAAAGCCCCACAGTGGCAAGTTATTCAAAGAGTGAGGTGGCCAGCTGTTCCCACATGGCCACTGAGGGAGAGCCTCTGCCCTCTTTACTCTCGTGTTTGCCCTTCATCCTCCTCTTCCTCTTCCTCTTCTTCCTTCATTTTCTGTCCCTGGAGAGGGACTCCTGGGTCTCATGCATGCTAGGCGAGTTCTCTGTCAGTCATCTACATCATTAGCCCCGTTTTAACTTCTCATTTTGAGACAAGGCCTCACTAAATTGCCCAGACTGGTCTTGAACTCTTTTTATAGCCCAGACAGAACTTAAATGGTGATCCTCCTGCCTCAGACTCTCAAGCAGCTGGAATGACAGGCCTGTGCCACCAAATTCACCTTCTTCCCTCCTTCTGATCCCGGATCACACCCTGTGTTTTGCAGACCGAGAATCCCACAGCTTTCTGAATCACAGGAATAGATGCTTGTGGGTGCACCCCCACTTCTTTCTCTCCCTCTCATATCTGCCAAGCTTGTCAGCTCTCTTTAACCCTTCCTTACCCCCACGGATGGATGGACCTGGGAGAATCCAACAAGGCTTGGTCATCTTGCCACTCGTAAAGTATGGTCCTAAGGGCCACAATAGCATCCTTGGAAATTTATATTCAACCCCCGAAGAGCCCAAGAACTCGGAATCCACAATCTAGTAAGAGCCTCAGGTGGCACTATGCACAGGACACTTGAGAAGCACTGTTCTGAGGTTAAAGGCTGCCCCACCCCATTTAAGGCACCCCTACTTGACTGCAGGGCATTGAAATCCTGCCCAACCTGGGGAAGCCTATGAGCCCTTTCTTTTTGCAGGCAATGACAAGATGGGGCCCCTCTGGACATGCTTCAGGATTTCAAGTTTGAACAAAACATCTCTTGACATGCCAGGCTTTTACTGAATTTCCATTTTTAATTTACAGAGTCATGCTAGCTACTCAGAGACCCGCCTTCTCCTCCGTTGCCACCTGCCCCCTTTCCTAGTTCCGGCATCTTGCCTACCCCCCACTTAAATGAAAGCCCACAGAAAACCCATGTGAGGACGTCATTAGCAGGGACTGTTTAATTAATTTAATAAATTAATTTTGGACTTTTTCATTCTTGCCTCCTCAGGAGTCCCTTCCGAGACACTGGGCAGAATCACAAACACCCACATAAAATCCTCCAGCCACCAGAAGCCTCTTCTATTAATATTACCACAGATGAATATCATTATTTAAGCTTTTAACTGGCTACCCTGCTGTGCCTGGCATCCCTCCTCAGGCACAGTGCAAACCCTCTAAAGCTAACATTTGACCTTGCCATTCCTGCTTTGTCTTTCAGTGACCTCAACACCTTCATAAAGATGGGCTCCTCCTTCCTTTAGGTGCTGTTAGGAGATGGGGAGACTGTTGATCACAGAGGTGGGGTGCCTGGGTTCCAGAGATCCTCAACTCCCTGTCAGGCAGCCCAGCAGAACAAAGGATCTTCCCATTCAAACACTAGCAGTGCCCTGTTGAGAGAAGTATGAGGTACTCTTCTTGGACTGGCACATGAGACCATCTGCTAGCCAGTTCTTCCAGACACCCGCCCCTCCCCCACACCTGGCACGTTCCCTGCTCCCACCTGCTGCAGCCATGAATCTGAACTTGAAGATTTCCTGATTGCAACCACTTGCCCTGATTCTGGTTCCCTCTAAGTCCCCATGCAGCCTGCCCTTCCCCCACTCTCCTCTCAAGATGGAATGGATGTGAGAGAGGTCTTAAGACCCATATGGCCATGCAGGAGAGTTCACCCCGGTGATGAGGACCAGGCAGAGCTGCCGGGCTGACCAACCCTGCAACTACGCACGCCGTAAACCAGGGTTATAGGTTGGCCCACCTCATCCACCCCATTTGTGATCTGCTGGAGCGCGTGAAAGGACTGATTCCACAACATAGGGCAATAGCAGGGTGACCAAGAGGAGTTCCAGCGAGGGCCCAGCATCGATAGCGTGGCAGAAACCAGAGGCCTCAAACCAATGGCTCTTTGCAATGAACATTTGCAAGTAAAGATATATGGAGAAAAGCATGACTCACTGTGTCACACCACAGCTTCCATGATGAGATTTTTTTTCTTTTTTTTTCCTTTCCTTTTTCTTTTTTCTCTTAAATTTTATTGGGGGTCAGGGTGCAAGGCAGAAGGTGGATATGAATGGACAGAATATGAATGGGATTGAGATGCATGATGGGAAAGACAAAGAATACGTAAAAGAAAGCTAAGAAGATTATAAAATAAATTGCAGATACTATGGAATATTTTATAGAAATATTCTGTGAATTAAACAGAGAGAGAGAGAGAGAGAGAGAGAGAGGTGTAAAGCATTCTTCTTATATTCCACAGAGAAGAGAGGTGCCTTCTGCAGGGCCTGCTAGGTGGTAGCCCTTCGGGACATCCTTCAACCTTGACCTCACCTCCAGCCATATGGCACAACTGAGGGAGGGTTTCCCATCAGACAGGAACAGCTGGCCAAGAGTCAATTCCTATCCCTAAGCCAATAAGCAGAAGGTACTTCTCTCCCAGCCAGCTCTGTGACTCTTGGGACCCCCCCAAATCACCACATGGTGTAGGGTCTTTGGAGAATGTGACCCATGACCCTGGGCCCAAGAGTGACAGGAACAGGTGCGTGACTCTCCCAGGAAAAGCTATGAAGGCTAGACAGTGGCTGGAGGTAACAGGAGGAAAACTGCCCGGTCTCAGCTGGTTCTTTTGCCATTCTACTGAAGAGGAAGCAGACCCCCAAGAACCAGGGTGGCTTGTCTGGGATCACATGGTCATTAAATGGCTCAAACAGAAATCGGACCACATCTTCCTCTCTCTGCCATACCACAGTGTCCCCTGTTCCTCCGAGGATTTGCCCCTTCCTGGCCAGCTCACCCATTCCTGTTACTAACTCACTCACTTCACTGGTCAGGATCGATGGGGACAAATGGGGAGAGATAAAAGCAGCTAGCGTAGAAAACCCCCTAGGAGCCAGGAGTCTAGCATTGCTACACTGGCTTTTGGTTAGTTTGGTTCTTACCCCATCCCAATAGGAACTGGAGGCAGACTGTAAGACACCTGCAGTAAGCTGTGACAGGATGGTGTGTCAGCGACTGAGCAACGAGGACATCAGTACGGTCACCTGAGCGTGGCTGGTCGCCAGGACACCAAGGACACAGGACTTCCAAGTGGGAAAGAGCAAAAGGCTTGTAGGGTGTTTTGTACTCAGTGTGGAGCTTGGTCATCCAGGGCAGTCACATGCCAATCAACTCGGCAAGTTAGCGGGAGCTCACAGAGGGGAGTGATCAGCTTGCGGCCACAGGGCCAACAGCCAGCAGAGACTTTCCAGTCCTTTTCAACACAGGACTTCAGGATGTAGCTCCAGGAGCAAACTTCCTAGATTTGTATCTTGGATCTGCTACTGACTCTGTGAGGCTTTCAGGTGGGTCACTCAACATTCTTTCATGTGGGACAAATAGAAGTTGTCTGTAGCACTCAACTCCCGGGGGTGCTCAATGTTAGCTGCTTTTATCCTGTTTCTCTTCACCCCAAAGCTCCTAATAGTGGCTTTAAAGGAGGGAGTGGAATAGATAAACACGGCCACTGACAAGTGCAGAGAGAAGCAGATAATACATGTACCAATGGTCCCTTCCTTGGGGATGAACAGCAAGGAGTCAGGCTTAGGAGGACATTCTTCCCTATTAAGGGCATACCAAATGTCAACCCCTTTTTCTTCATCTGCATATGCATTAATGCTCTTCTAAAGGGCTCGAGCTTCCCCCATTCCCCACGCTTGTGCTCTGATCTAAGGCCAGCAGTGGGGTCCACACACAGGGAGAACGAAAGAGAACAGATCACACGCGCTGCAGATGAATCCTTCCAGTCTCCTTCCTCCTCCTCCTCTCACGGCAGCCTGCTCCACAGCCAGCAGTGCCTCACTTAGAAATACCTCTCCCTCCTACACAAAGAGCTATGAGACCCATCAGTGCTTGTTTTTAGCCGAGAACAAACTGTTCACACATTTCATTACCTTAAAGGAAAAAAAAGGAAGGGGATGCATGGGGTGAAGCCGCTGGTATATCAAAAGCCAGAACTCGGTTCCATACGGAGGCTTAGAGTTAACGAGGAGGCAGAGATGGAGTGGAGTTTCATTAAGAAAAGATCGGGTTTAGAAGGAGGTGGCCCTTTCTGCTTTGTGTTAGTCTCTCTGTGCCGATAAGACGCGTCTGCGTAATGCACAATGCACTGTGGAGTGTCAACTGCTTCCCAGTCAATAAAGTAAAAGTGAAGGGAGCTGGTGTGCCCTAGAGAACATGTGGGAAATGAGGTGCTATTGCCAGGGCTGACTGGGCACTCAGATCTTTAGCCAAAGAAGGGAGCTGAGGGTTGTTGGAGAAGTGCTATAATCAGACTGTGGAAAGAGGCTCAGGTGGCCTCATGGAGTAGTGAGTTCTGCAGCCCATGCCCAGAGGCCAGCCTGGGCAATCAGTAGATGAGGAGGGACCATGCTGAAGCAGGACCCAGTCAGGTCCACAGAGGGTCCAGAACCTTCATGGTACAGAGGCACCTGAGGGTCTCCAGGGGCTTCTTCAAGCTTTTCAGGACAGATGTACGGGTAATCTACATCTGTCATACATATGTGCATACATACAGTGACACACATGCACTAGATGTGGAAAACACTGTAGAAGTCAAGATTCTGGAGTTGAAGGGAATCCATCCCAGAGACCACGCAGTGAGGCTCAAGAGGCCTTATGTCATTCATTTAAGGTCACATGGGAAGTTAATGACCATGTCTAGAACCCAGGTATCCTGATTTCCAGGCAGGTGCTATTTTCTCTACTTCCACACTTGGAAGCTTTTCCCTTCTCTATTCAAGTTAGCAAGAAGCAAGGTCTGGGGAAGGCCACATGGAGTCAAAGGAAGAGTGTGGCCAAGATGGGCACAGGTAGCAGAGAGCTATGCATATCCCCAGGGGCAGGCATCCCTGAGGTCCCTACGTCCTCAGCTAACAAGCCCTTGATGGGATGGGAGACCTGTTGGCTAAGGGGATGGCACTGTGCCCCCTGGAGTTGCTGTGAACTCCAAACTCCGAGCATTTTTTTTCTCCTGTCCGCTGGGAGTGGAAACTCAACCCCTTGGAGTCGTTCCTTATTTTCAGGCTTGCCCTGCCGGTTCCCAAGGGTCGAACAAGTCTTCAAAGTCTCAAAGTCCCGTTATCTGTAGAGGTTGCTGTAATTTTTTTGCAGAGTTATATTGTCTGCCCTTAGGGCAATGACAGTGGCTATGTAGCATCTATAGCACTGGACACTCGCTCTTAGAAAGCAGGGCCTAAGCCCTTGAAGATGGCGGAGGCCTTGCTCCACGGGGAACTTGTAGCTGAGGACTCCATCAGCAGCTGCACCCATTCTCCTGGACCCAGAGACAGAGTTCCTGGGGACAAGGAAATGGGGGAAAGAAGCTGGTCCTGGTGCCCTCCCTACCGGGGTCCCCACCTTGCCTAAAGCCCTCCATGATTCAAAAGCTCTGAGCCTCATCTGACCAGGGGTCTGGAGAAGGGTTGTGACTGGGAGGGGGGCACCCTTGTCTAGGTTCAGTGACTAGACTATGGTTCTCAAATTGCCGTCCTGCCCCTGCACACTGCCCTTGAAGGTATCAGGTATAAGCAATTTACACACAGGTTGTGGGGCTGCCAGATCCAACCTTCTGCACAGCTGACAGGGGGCCCCCATCCCACCAGAAGCAGAGCTGAAAGTGGAGCCCTGACTTCTCAGTGCTTGCTTTCAGCTAACATTGGTATACTAGTCTTCCCACCCCTGGTCCTCACTCTGAGTTCCCCATTCCCTCATTAAACAAGGTTCTCTTTCAACTGACTGTGACCAACCCAGGCATATTCCATTGTAAACAACCGTCACTGGTTTTTAGTTTCCTTTCCTGGGGTACCAAAATGGCACATGGATCGGGTTCAGAGAAGAAGTGGACATACACCTGGGTGTCGGGGAGAGGAGCAGAGCTGTCACTGAGATGCCAGGGACTCTGAAATCTAACACAGTGGTCAGGAGCACTGTGGTCAGGAGCAGGTGAAGTTCATCTCTACTGCACCCTCTACAAGTGGCACCAGGGTGTTACTCATGAGGAAGAGAGCTTGTTTATTTGGCTCAATATTTTTAAAGAGTCTTTATGCTCTGGCTCAAAAGCTGGTGACCGAGTGAGAGAGAGGCTAGCGACCCATTGGGACTGGCTGCTCTTGTGTTCTTTAAGAGTGTAGTGAGAGAGAATCAGTGGCTGTGGACAGTGTCTTATATCCCTTCTCCAGAAGCCTCAGACCTAGTGGTAGGAGCTGCACAGAAAATAGACTGATGAAAGTTAGAGATGGGGAGAGAGAAGGGGAAAAGAGAGAAGGGGTAGAGGGGAGATCTATCTATCTATCTATCTATCTATCTATCTATCTATC
>LOJH01000087.1:0-32323 GCA_001685095.1 Ellobius talpinus | reverse complement strand
CCTTTGGTAGAGCAGGCAATGCTCTTAACCTCTGAGCCATCTCTCCAGCCCAGTAGCGCTCATTCTTAACTCCTGAACAATCTCTCCAGTCCAGGTCACATTCTAATTTTTAGTGTGGTTCCCATGGCTCAAACTCAGGTTCTCCTGATGCGAAGCCAGCACTTTTCAGATGGAGTCATGGCCCCAGTCCTCTGCTTCTAAGTGCACAGGTCAGTGACATTAAGTGTGTTCACAATCTCCTGCCATCATCATCATCGTCCATCTCCAGAGCTCTTCTCCAAAGTGGAAATTCTGCTGGCGGGGTTAAACCCTGACCCGTGCTTCTTCACGCCCTCACCTCTAGCCATCTTCATTTTACTTTCTGTCGCTGTGAACCTGGCCTTTCTAGGTCCCTCACAGAGGAGGAATTACACAGTGTCTGTCCCTTTGTGATTGGTTGGATTCAGTGTCCCTTCTGCAAATGTCCCTTCTGCCAGCTCCTCTCTGCAGTGCACACACCAGGAGATTCCCGCCAGGAGTGGCCCTTTAGAAGTCACTGGTGTCCCTTAAGCATGGTATACTGTCTTTTCTCCTTTTTAATGAGGTCAAACTGCAGAAAGAGAGGAGAGAGATAGAGGATGGTGTGGCAGTGCAGGAAATGCCCGCCTGCTGAGGAATGATGCCAACCTGGGTAGGATATATCCCCCAGAGAATAAACAATCGTGACAGACAAATGGGCTTTGATAACTTGCTCATAGTCAATTAAAAATCCCAATTAACACTTCTGAGAAATAGTTCAATATTTGTCACTGGAAGTAGGATGCATTGAGATGCATGTGGAGGCAGGCAGGAGAGGAGGGAGTCTTCTCCAGGAAGATGCTGGGAGGCTGTGGAAAGACACCCCCTTCACCCCACTTCAGCAAAACCAGTAGCAGTGGGATGGAGTGGGGGGATCTGACTCTCTGGTCTCTTGCCACTTTCAAGTGCTTATTCCTGTAGCTTCAAATCAAACTCACATGAGGAGGCAACTCAGCCCTTTTGGCACGGTGCTCACTGCCTACCTTCTGATACCTCTTGTTTATCACCGGCAGGACCCTGGTCCTCCGTACAGCTTCAGTGTCTGGGGCTCAAAGACACCATCACCTTCCCACCCTCAGTCTCAGTGACCTAAGTGTCCTGGGCAGCCTGAGATGGAGCCTTATGACTCCCAGACAGATTACTCATGCCCACAACAAAGACATGTCCAGCACCATGAACTTCCTGTTCTGTATCCTATTCCTCAGTGACAGTGCTGTGGATTAAATCTCCTTATCTGGTTCAGACGGCTGGTTCTCCATCCTTCTCCCAACACCTTGACATCCTGTTTGGCTTGTCTCTTTCCTTTCTGGATCCCCAGGTGACTCTCTGCAACACTAATGTCTCTAAACACAAATAGGACCCTGTTGATACCCTGTCTAACAGAAGCCAGTGGTGAACAAACACTGCTGTTAGATATTCGGACACCCCAGTTTTTCCTTTTCAATATCTCCTTTGATACAGAATTTCTCTTGCTGACGTGGAACTCACCAAATAGGCTAGGCTACTGAGGAATGATCCCACCTTGGGCTAGGCTCATCTTGTCAGTACCTCCCCAGTGCCAGGATTACGAGTACAGGCCACCATGTCAGGCATTTTTACATGGGCTCTGGGGACCAAATTCAAGTCCTCGTACATTCCCTGACTGAGCCATTCCCCCAGTCCCAGAGTCCTTGGTAATGCCTTTTGTGTTGCTGGCTGTCTCCATAGCCCACGCCTCCTCACACCAGCCGCTGGACTCCCTTAGGGTGTGCCACCACTCACAATATGTCTCCACTGCTGAATCAGCTCTCATCTTTCCTGCCAGCTGCCCTTCTTCCTGAAGTTACCTTCAGCCCTGCCTATCTCAGGACGCCCTCTTGGGCTGCTGGTCCTCTAGCTTGATTCGGGCCACTGCCCCGTGTGTTTTGTGTGCTCCTTTGCAGCTGATAGTCTCCACACTACACCAGTGTTGAAGTTTGAAGACAAAGCCTTTGTTTCTGCCCATCTCCTGACACAGAGTAGGTATTTGTTGTAGGTTTGCTACCTGCGTGAGTATTCGATATAGCTTTAAAGACATTGTCTAATTATCAAGTTCATGTGACTCAGATGTTACTTCCCATTGAGTTTCAATATAAACCCAGAGGTGTTTTATTTTCATTTCCAACTGTTGGGACCTTACTAGTGGTCTTAACTCTTCAAGTGTCTTCCCTAAAAAGCATTTGCTGGGTGTAAACTAACCCCAGAATGATGTAGAAGCCCTTCGTTAAAGGGTGCTTTTGTCTCACCCCCTAGTATAAAACAAGAAGCCTCCCTGGAATGCAAACAACCATCTCCTAATTTGGCCACTTATAAATTGGAATCTGACGATTTCCTAAATTAGCAGCTGCAAACTTGCAGTTTTGCTGGAAATGACATGGTGGTTGTGGCTCAGGACTTGGAGGTGCAGAGATGGGGGATCAGACTCTGGAGCAAGAGGCAGACCTGTGGCCACCGGGAACAGAGGTTGGGCCCTGGGCCATGCAGAAGGCTGAAATTCCAGTACACAGAGCAGTGCTTTTGGAAGGCATACTGCTCACAGCCCATTCTCCAGCCCTGAATTATTCCTGGGCTATGCCACTGCAACATTAGCCAGGCTACCTACACCATCCACCTGATGCTCTAACTAAGTGGGGAGGAGGCTGCAAAGATCCATCTTGTTCTTCCAACAAAAGATTGGAATTATTTTATCTGCTATTAATATCTCTGTCTGGTCTTTGCTTTGGGCTCCACCCGACACCCTCTCCCTGTCCCACACAGTTGGATTCTGACCTGGACCTTGCTATTTCCTAAACAACTGGGAAATATTGACACTGAACCAACTGTACTTCTGAGGTTGCTAGTGTTTTGGTTCTAGGAACCTTCAGTTCCCAAGTGACTAATGGAGATTTTTAGCACCATTGGTGTGACTTATCAAAACTCCAAACAGGAATCTTCACCCACACCTGATATTCTCTCAGACCCAGAAGCAAGGTTTCCCTTCTGGCTAGGACAATCTCAGGCAGGGTCTGATGGCCTTAAAGGCAGCTGGTGGAAGAAATGAGATGGTTGCCCACAAGGACTCTGGTGCCCAAGGTGTCTTATATCAGGTAAGTCCTCACTGCCCAGCCCAGAACATTGTACATTGATTCAGTGAGACCCCCTGCAAGGGAAGAGAAATGGTCACAATACTATGAGAGTCCTAACTACTCCCTCCCTACTCCTGCATGATGGGTACATTGTGCCCACCCTGGCCAGCTCTGCACAGGTACTTTCCAGTCTCTTCCTCATTAAGTAATGCTCTCCCCGGTCTGCATCCAGGACACTGTGACTTAGGAAATCAGGTAACTTGTCTGAGATTACAAAACAGAGTCTGGATTCATTCCTGCTCTTAGCATCTGTGTGGAAAGGAGAGAGTGAGATGGACAGAGAATGAGAGAGGAAGAAAGAAAAAGGGAAGGGAGGAAGAAGGGAAAAGAGCCAGGAAGGGAGAGAGGGTTAGAGTGGGCGGGAGAGTGGGGAAGGAGGAGGGGGAAGGCAGACAACCAAAAAGGGATAAGCCAGTCAAGATGGTGATGAAATTTACAAGAAAGAGAGAGAGAGATGTCATTGTTATTCCTCATACATCTTCCCTATAAATGTAAATAGCCCTCACAGCTGTTCCTCTTTCTTGCTAGAACCCTCCATTGTAGGTCAGAGCGTTGGTAGCCCGTTCCTGACAGCCATCTTACCTTCCAGGCTTCCTCTGACATACTCATTTGAGATTTTTTTTTGAGGCAGATGGCAATATTTATCTGGAGAAATCTTGTGGCTGTTGCTCCACACCATGGCCAGGCTGGGGAGATGGGCAGGGATGACCAGGAGCTGCAGAGAGGAGGACCGAACACAGCCTGCCACTTAACATTCCTCTTGGTGACTCTGGCAGGGAGCCCCAGTACTGAGAACATATGTTCTCTTGTTTCGGCTCCAGCCAAAGGGAAAAGGTAGGTGTCAAGCACACCCACAGCCCAAGAACAATGCAAGTATTAATAACTGTTTTAATTGTACTCGAGTCTCAGCATATTACCCCCATGGTACCTCAAAAGCCATTTATTTTGGTAACACATAGCAGGGATGGTACTATCCACTGGGGGCCCAGCCAGGCTGGCGGTGACTAATAGGGAAGTCTTCATTCAGAACAAGGCTGTAAATGTGGCTCCATTTCCCTGGTGCGCATTAGGTGGGTGGTGGAGGCAGCGAGTTAAGCGGAGCTCTGCCGGGTGTACATGTGTGCCCCGCATGTGTGTGTGGCGCTTCGATTTGACTTCCAGTACCCACGCGGGAGTGAGGCAAGTCTGGGGGCTGCTGAGGGGCGGGGACGGCAGATAACCCCCTACAATGCAGGATCTAAAAATAGCGAGCTCTTGCCTTCGACTGGCGATGTATGATTTTCTCCCCGCAGATTCACCTTTCTAATTTTATTTTGCTTAGGCTGTTATTAAAATGAGTTTGCAATCTCAGAACTTTGATGGCTCTAGAAGATGAGGGAGGGCGCCCAGTGGCAGAGAACTCCAGTCCGGGAGTACCTTGGACAGCCTTAATGGAAAATCAGTGGGCTCCAGGCATGAGTCCTGTTTCCCATTTAAGATAATATCACTTCTCTACCCCCCTTTGTTAGGAAGAAGATGCTTTGTGCTTCCAAGAAATGTAGAGGTTTTTTTTTTTCTCCTGCTAAAAATCCCTCTTCTTGAAGACCAGCATTTGAATCTCAGAATGCACATGAAGATGGCACTCTGGAACCCCAGGGCTCCTATGGCTAGAAGGGAGGCAAAGACAGAAGAAGCCCTGAAACTCAAAGCTGGAGGGCCAGCTAGCCTCACTGAGCAACAAAGAGATGCTGTCTCTATCCAGGGGGAGTACAAGGACCATCCCCTGAGATTGTCCTTTGACTACAACATGTGCATACCTACCTTCAACACACACAATACACAGACACACAAAACAGTTATTATCCTCACCCCACCACCCCATTGGTGGGAACTTGCCCTCAACACCTGCTGATGAATTGAGTAGGCAGAGTGACTTCTGAGCTCTAGGAATGGTTGGAAGGCTGCGGGTGTCCCAGCCCAGTGAGCTTTGCTTCAGGGACACAACAGAGAATGAAAGAAACTCTTTTTTCTCCTACTGACCCAGATCCGTATGTCTGGACATTCAACTGACTTGATAGAAATCCTCCTAGCCATCAGGTTTCTAGCTCCCTCCCAATGTGCATCTCTGCTAGTGGGAACCTTCCCCTAATTCGCTTTTGTTTATTGTTTGTCTGGGGTTTTGGTTGGTTGATTGGTTCAATAATTTCAAACCAGCCTCTTCTATTTTATGCAAAGGGAAACAAAAGCCTAGAGGCAGCTGGAGGCCATCGTGCGGCTCACTGCTAGCTTGCCAACGTCTCCCAACTAACTCCTACAGAGAAAGGCAGCCAGAGCAGTGTTTAGTCTGGTTAGTCCAGCAGGATTAAGGACTGAGAAGGAAGAGGTGTCAATGGGAAGGCCCTCTATAAGTGAATTCTTTCATCACATGCATCCTGGGCCACACTGACCTTTCCGGGGGCACTGCAAGCCAGGAGAGTAGAAGCTACTCAGCATGGAAGCAGATACAGCTGTGTCTGACACCATAAGGTGTACACCAGGGGGAAGGAAGGAGGCACATCGTCCAGTTCCTCTTCTGCTGTTGATAACTTGGGCATGTCCCTTGATGCATTCTTCTCTGAGCCCAGTTATCAACACTGTCCTGAGGTCTTTATTTTAAAGTGAAGGTTCCTGGAGTCTTTAGGGAACTACTGATCTGGACAGCCACACGATACATAACTCAAGGAGATCACTGATCACACATTAATGGCCCCAATATTTAGACCTTTGTTCATTTCTCTATGAAAAGATGGGGTTGAGCCAGGTGTGGTGGTACCTGTAACCCCAGCACTTGAGCAGCAGAGGTAGATGGAGCTCTGTAACTTCAAGGCCAGCCTGGTCTACACCTCTAGTTTCAGGACAACCAGGGCTACACAGTGAGATCCTATCTCTAAAAACATGGGGTAGGGATAGATCAAATACCTTCTAAGGCAATATCACGTGACCAGTATTGTAGAACTGAAATTTGATGTGTCTTCAATCAATGTACACAGGAAATAAGAGCATCAAACTTGAGCCCAGGCTCACATGAACAAGTAGGCTCTTGTCCCCTCCCACCCTGGGATACAGCCTTGCTTGCTTTGCCTGAGATTCTAGAGGTAACTGTGTGAATTTTAAGCTATCTAAGAAGTCAATACTTTGTTGGAGACCATGCTCAAGTCCCCCACAAGAACGCCTTGGCCCAGAGGGTTGTACTTGGCCCAGTACAAGTGAAATGTACTATTGGGACCAATCAGTACCAGTAAAGGCAACACAATAAATATGACTTTGTGGAAGGCCAAAAAAATGGTGGCAACAAAAGAAAGAAGCTTTGGGTTTGTATAAAGTACAAATACAGACAGAATGAATGGTCTGTGAGGGCCTTCGGCACTCTCTTCCCTCTGCTCCTCCATCTCCTCTCTGGAGGGTTTCTGGGGGACATATGCAGGACTCCTTAAGGGATCCACCTAATCTACATTAAGGCAGAAGTGCCATTGAACTCAAGGTAGGACATCTGTCTGGAGTTGGGTAGACCAGATGTCCTCCAAAGCAGTATCCTAAGGTCTATGCTCCTGTCTTAGGGATGTATTTTCTCCAGCCATACGAGGTTCAAGCAGAGAATGGACACTGAGTACAGCCATAGCAAAGAGTGAAACAAGAACACTGCAGCATTCATGAAATGAGGTTATTCACACCTCAGAATAGATCCATGTCTTCAGTATCACTTCCTGTGTCCCACACATCACAGTGTATCCTCGGATCTTCTTTAGTGAATATCAAGGAGATTAGGGTTGGGAGGAACTTAAACCTACTTAGCTTAACCTTTTGTTTGTTTGTTTTGGTTTTGGTTTTTGGTTTTTGAGACAGAGTTTCTCTGTATAACAGTCCTGGCTGTTCTGGAACTCGCTTTGTAAACCAGGCTTGAACTCACTGAGATCCGCCTGCCTCTGCCTCCCAGGTGCTGGGATTAAAGGTGTCTGCCACCACCACCCGGCTATGTAGCTTAACCTTAACATCCAAAGCTGTGACTGCAACATAACCAAGTCTGCATATCTGCTGGGACCTGGAAGTGACCCATTCTTTGTAAAGGGGTCAAATACAACTTTGTGTAGCTTTGCTGTAAAGTGTTCCCTGACAGAGTCTGAGGCTATCACAGGCAACTAAGGCATTCCTGCTCTTCCCCAAATTAAATGCTTTTGGGCTTTGGGCAAGTGTCTGAGCCTCGGTTTTCTTTCTTACAAAGTGGGAAGAATAATGCCCAACTCAGAGAATTGCAGGGCAACTCACATGAAACAGTAACTATACAGTAGTTGGCACATAGTAAGCTCTCAAGAACCTTTAGGTATTTTCATTTCCAGAAGGGACAGCTCTATCCTCATGGTGAGTCCATGACGGAGCTGGGGCAGTGCACACAAGGGGACAGAGTAAGCCCGGTGCCTCAGGTACTCAAACTGCTATCTGGACATCAGAAGAGAAGGCAGGAGAAGAGTCCCAAGCACCCCTGTGTACCCACTGCCAAGCTCTCTCTCCCCTCTCACTCTGTGGAGTGGAGCCAGGCACAGTAGACCCTGAGGTGTGTGAAGTCCCATGAGTGGCACTCTCATGTCCTTCCAAGTTCATCCAAGGTTGGGGTGGCCCTATTTCAGAATCCAGAGACTGCCTATCCTGGAAGAGTCAGATTCTGGCTTGTGCAAGGCATCTCAACTCTCTGAATTCCAGTTTCCTAATCTGTAAATTAGGGATGGACTTTTTATTCCGGGATAAAATTAAATATAGTAATAGACTTGTGCCAAGCGTGGTCTATTGCTACAGAGCGTTGGGTAGAACCTACTCGCCATTATCTGCTGTGAGACAAGCAGTAGCTGTTTCAGTCCCTTACAACAAAATGCCATAGGCTGAGTGGTCAACAACAGAAATTAATTTCCTCACAGATGTGGAGGCTGTAGTTTAAGATTCAGGGGCCAGCAGATTAGGTTTTTGATGGCTTACGGATGGCTGACTTACTGATGAATCCTCCCAGGGAGCAGTGGAAGTGCTCACTCCAGTGCCCATTACACGGCTCTCTTTCTCTCAGGACACTGACCTTCAGAGAAGGGCCCCACCCTCACTTCGCCTTACTACACTACAGGACTCAACTCCAAACAGGTACCACACAGGAACTAGGACTTTAGTACGTGAATTGGGGAAGTGGATGGGATATGGGGACACAAACCTGTGGTTCAAAACAATAACCAAGAAGGGTTTTGGTAGAGATGGTTCATTTCAGTAAGGCTCACAGGAAGGTTGTTGGTTATGTGACCATCTTCCCATCTGCCTCATACTCTACTCGCTTTGTTCCTGCCTTCTGGCATATGTTCATCAGTAGTGAGCCCATGAAGTACCTTCTCCAGGAAACAGAAAAGTCTCCAGATCCATCATTCTCAAGGGAAAGACGAGACCCTAGGGAGATGGGCCAGGTCCAGGACCTTGAGGAAACCAGTGACCTCTGGCTGTGGCAGAAGACAAATCTAGACAGAAGGAGTAGGGTGGCTCAGAGTCCCTTCTCGTGATGGGCCTCCAGGGTACACACAAAATAAATCCCCAGGCTTGACCTAGCCCCAGGACAGAGATACTGTTAGTTCAAGGACAGCTAGCTTTCCTGTCTGCAAGGGACGGTCTGAGTGGTTTTGCCCAACCAAAGGATTACAGTTCAGCTGGCTTGGGGGATTTTATTTTACTTTTCTCCCACCAATACCACCTCATTTTTTTTATCCCCCAGATTCGACTTAGGACCATCCCCAAGGTGTCCATGATAACTGTGGACATGAAAACTCTATGCTGTGATTTCATAATATTAACTAAAACTGTAAACTAGGAAAACTGGTTACAGTAAACAGCATCTCTCACTTCTCAGCAGCTCTCAAAATCATATTCAAACACACTCTTTTTTCAGAATGATTTTAACTTCAAACCTGTCTTTAGACACCAGGCAGCCTTCCTCTCTTGGGCAGAGCTGTCTCCAAGGTATGGTATTCTGGCTGTGGGCACTGGAGGGATCTGACATATGTCCGGGGTGAAGCCCCTCCCCTTTTATCAGTCCACATAGGTGTTCGATAGTTGGTGACTACAGCGGGGGGAGGCAGACTACTGGTTGTGAACCCAGCCCTGCCACTTACAATCTATTTTTGCATATATTAAAAAAAGTTTCCCCAGTTGTAGCATGGGGTGATTGTGATGCTTAATAGGTAGGTTTTTTATGTTATTAAATGAGCATCATACAGTACTTAGAGAAATGTCCACCCATGATCAGAGCTTAGTAAAGATGGCTGTTAGGTAGATGTGCTGAGTCCAGTTCCTGCCTAGAGAGGCTACTACTATGGACAATATCTGAGTTGCAGAAAAGCCTGCTTGGCAATCTGATTGGGGAAATAAATGGACGCACTTTAAAAGAGTACCATGGCCTAATCCACACAGTAGCTGTTACCAATGCCAGTCAAATTAGGTCCCTTCTAGGTCACATAGCTGTACCAAGTGAAGGTTGTTCCCTTCTCTGCCTATACTTGTGCCCAAATGGGCAGATTATTGGAAAATCATGACCAGTAGATGAAGTTCATGGCTCCCATCTTTGCTAAAGAAAACCAAGATAACTGAGTATATGGCTGAATGACTCCCAGGAGCCTTACAGGGTGACATTCTGGGTCACACTTTCCCCTTTGTACATGGGAACCATGGTTATGACTGTTGCTTTGTAGGGCAAGCTGAGCTCGGCCAAGGACAAACAAACAACAAACCCCAAGGTTGAAAGTAATGGCTGCTCAGCTTTGTCCATTTTCCTTTTTGGAGCGGGGGGGGGCTAACATATAAGACCCCCACCGTTCTTGGCTGGGAAGTAGCTTAGTCAGTAGTGTTTGTCTTGCAAGCATGAGGATCTGAGTTAGATCCCCAGAACTCAACCCAGGTGTAGGACTTTGATCTCAATGCTGCGGAGGTGGAGACAGGCAGACCCCTGAGATCACAGCAGCCAGCCTAGCCTACCGAGTAAATTCCACGTTAGTGAGAGAACATCTCAAAGAACTGTGAACGATGCTCGATGAATAACACAGGATGTCCTTTGGCTCACACACACACACACAAACATGCATGCACACATGCACAAACACACACATGCACACATATGAAGCTCACACACCTGTATGTACTCACATGAACACGCAGACGCATGCACATGCGCTCATGCACACCAAATGTGCTTACTAATTACTGGCATTTTACAGACAAAAAAGAAATTGGAGGGAGGAGTAGCTTGCTCACATCCTACAAGGGGGGTTGTTATGGCTGGTGGCTTACTGAAATCACTCAGGGTTGTATGGAATATTCTGGTTTAGGCAGAGCCCTGTCACCATCCCATTCTTCTCATGTCAGTTGCTGCCAAGGCCACACTTAAGTCTGTACCCCTCTGCCCATCAGTCCCTGGCACAGACGACTCCAGGGACGCACTTTGGCCTGCTGGCACGTCTTCATCCAGACATTTGCAATTCTGGGCTCAAGAAAGATGGTTCCACATCTCCTTTTAATATTTCTTTTCCTTTTAATTTTGTTCCCATCACCTTAGTAATTGTGTCTCTGGATCATTTAATTCCACAATTAAGCCACTTCTGCTTACAACTGGCCTATCACCGGCTAGGATTAAGATTTGTATACAATCAGAAGATTTTCCCCCATTTCCCCCAGCTTTTTATTCCCAAACTGAATTTGCATCACAAAAATTAAACAAAAGCAGCTTTCTGAATCTCCACTCATTGCTCCCATTACATGTGTTAACATCATTATCCTCAGCTGAAGACAGAACCAGCATCAAATGTCTCAGTGCATTTGTGGGCCTCTTGCTATATTAGTTTAGAAAATTGCTTTAATGCATCTGCTTTTAGAGGTTTAAAATCTACCATGGCAGTGTGAGCTACAGAGCTATATAATGCTGTACATTTTTTAATCTAATGGAGCATTTATTTTATTTTATTAAAAAAACCCACATTGCACTGAAATAAAAATGCATGCCTCTGGTAAGAAAGGCTAAAATGCAAGTGGGGGAAAATACAGAATCTGCTTCTGACTGGCAGGTCCTTTCCACGTCTTTCTTTTTTTTCCCTGAAGGAGAAATTGCTCCTCTGGAAACGAGAACCTGGAGGCTCTAAATGGGACTAAAGTCCTGGGTATCGTTGGGTGCAGACAAGCATGGGGGTTGGGGAGCACTTGGGGGCACTGTGTTCCCCTATTGACATAGAGATGGAGAAGGTCCGACATCATTTGGGGTTGTAAGCGAAGACAAACCTTGTTATTCATGAACATGATGAAGCACAGGGTCAGGGCAATTACCAAGTTTCTATATTCATAGAAACCCAGTTTCCCTGGAGAGAAAGGCTCGGGCAGAAAATACAAGAAGTGATGGTTTCTTATGGAAATAAGAATTTTGGGTGATTACATAGGAGCCGCTCTCTTTCTGCCTCTGTGCGTTAATGACAGGAAATGACATTGTGTTAGGTTCTCATTTATAATTATTATTATTTTTGTCAACAACGTCATCAAAGTGCATGCATGCCAGCAGCATCTTCGCTGCTGTTGCAGGGATTCCACTCGTCCTACTAGCCCAGAATGGCAAGGCGACCTGCTCCATCACTCCAGATCACTCTGCTCAGAGAACCCGGGAGAGCAGAGCGGGAAAGCATGGGGTCTTTGAGGGTCTGTGCTACCTCTCCTCTGACTCCTTGGTCCTCTCCTTCCTCTTTTTTTAAATTTTTTATTTATTTATTTTTTTCCTCTCCTTCCTCTTTACTCATCCTTCTCCCATGCTTGACTCCCTCTCCTGGGCTGAGTAAATAAATACCTTTCTCACCTGTACGGTGAAGTGGCTAAGGCACAAAGAGTTTATTGTTTTCTCTACCCCACGCCCTTTCTACAGAGCAGGATTAACATAAACGTGAAAAATTAAGTATCCTTAAAGGGGGAGCCATACAATAAAGTTACCTGCCTTAGCTTCCCAATGGGTTCTTACCCTTCCGTTCTTGTTGCCTCCTTTCAATCCTGTCTCTCATCACTCCACCCAGTGCCCATGGACATTCCCCTGTAGTTTCCCTCCCCGTACCATTTCTACCTTCATCCCATGGTTGACCATCATCTCCCAGGAAGGCTGGAGAGTGGACTTCAGCCCCACTCCCAGAGCCATTGAGGCTGATTTATAGTGATTGGAAAAGAGGTCAGAGCTTGATTGAGCTTAATAGATCCATTAATTACACCAAACAAAACAAACACAATGAACATAAAAATTTACAGCCTCTGTGAGTGGTTCAGATGGACCCCTTGTTGGGCCTTGACAGGTTCCGTGGTGCTCATCCATCTTCACCCTCTGTAGACCTATGGTGTGGGGACACGGTGGTGGTTGGGGGTGGAATGATCCCACTGCCAAGATGTTACTGCTGAAGGAGATCCCTGAAGCCACCCACCATCCGTTTGTCTCTGTTCTGGCTCCTGAAGTCTGCAGAACAATGCACCGTAGTGGTTAGAACATGATGCCACCCTCCAGACCCTTGCTAACTACATGGTGCAGAGCATGTCACCCCATCTTGCAGAGTGACCTAGAAGCCACCTTAACTGAACATACCTGGTTTCTCCCAGGAGAAAAATAAGAAAGGCTTCAAGGGGTTGCCTGGCACTGTGGTACCATGCAGTGACCAGCTGGGATGTGAGCCCTGACTCCCTGACCACAAGTATTCTGTCAAACCCCATCAGACACGCAGTGTGCTCCAAACCAAGGGAAATCAGGACCACAGTGAAGATAGAGTCAAGCATGTGGAGAGAGGAACAGCAAACAGAAACATTATGCAGTTTTACCTATCTGTTAAAAACAAGGGCTGGGGAGGTGGCTCGGTGGGTAAGAGCACTTGCTGTGGAAAGCAAGAGGACCTGGGTTCAAATCCCCAGACTGGTGTGGAGGCAGAGGCAGAGAGAGGTGGATCCTGGGCACTCACTAGCCAATCAGTCTATGTATGTGAAATGGTGAGCTTTAGGTTCAGTAAGAGACCCTGTCTCAAACAGTAAGGTGGAGAGCGAGGGAGGGAGATTCCTGATGCCATTCTCTGACGTTCACACACACATGTCCTCCTACTCCCACCCCTCACAAAACAAAACAAAGCCAAAAAAACCCCAAAACAAAAACAAATTAATTGTGTTTGTTTTGTTTTAAGAAATTTTAAGTTGAGCTGTCGATGTGGGTTCTTTCTCCTCCAGACCTTCCTCTAAGTTTTTTTTTCCTCTCTGCCTGCAATGCCCTCCTTTCCTGTTCCCAACCCTGTCTGAAGATTCAGCCAACTCTTGTTTGTTCACTAGCTTTCCTTACCACTACCAAGATCTCCCAGGAAAAGTAGGCCATCCTGGCTTCTTGGCTCACCTCAGCACCTGACATAGTTTGGTTTTGGCTTAGAAGATAGCATTACCTATTGTGACTTTGTTGCTTGGTCATTCATTCTCTCTTTCTCCCTCCATCTCTCCCTCCCTTCCTTCCCTCTTTCTTTCTCCCTCCTTCCCCCATTTCCCTCTCTCGCTCCAGGGTTTCACATAGCTGAAATTGGGATTGGAACTCCTGCCCTCCTGTTTCTACTTCCCTCCCAAGTGCTGGGATCACAGGCATGGATCACCACACCTGATCGTTGGTCATTCTCTTGAGCAAGACATACACTAACCACTTGTCACGCAGGACCCCAGGGTTATGGTAATGGCCTCCTCCATTACCATCCTTCTTGCCCTCATGGAGTTTGTGATCCGATGTTAATTTTATCATGTATCCTTCTGAACACTCTTCTCATCCAAAAGCTTAGGAGAAATAGTCCATCTGCAAACTGGGATGAGAAAGCAGAGGTCAGGATGCCTAGAGGGACCGGCTGTCTGCTGTACTTCTGGGGAAGCAAGCAGAGGGAGTCTCAGACCCTGGGACCAGAGCAGAGGCAGGAGGGATGTTTCTGCCCAGAACTTACCCACAGGGCTGCGCAAGCCTGGGGGCACGCTAAGATATCCACTCAGAGCGGGCTTAACCACATATCAACCCCTGTCCCCCCAATCCATTATTCCATCCTCAGATATCAATTCCTGGTCAGTCACTCGGCCCATAAGACCCTGAAAATAGATTGAAATTATTGCTTTATTTCCCATCTCGCTCAGGGTGTTGATTTATGCTGCCCCAACAATCAAGCCTTTATCTCAGTCACCCAGCAGCATTAGCAGCAATTTATCATGTTTTACTTCTTCCTTTTGCTACCCGCTGCTGATGCCTGGTGGCGGTGTCCTTCTCAGAGAGCTGCAGCCACAAACAGGCATGAACAATAATGGGAGCAAAGGCCAGAATATGTCCTGACAGCCTGGAGCCAGGGGGCAGGGTGATGCTTAACCCAGAGATGTTCTTGTCTTGTCACTGGGGGAAAGATCTGCCTCTGGAGAGGGGAGGTGGTCTGGTCTGCTTGTTGTTAACCAATTGAATAGCCTGGAGAGAATCACCACCCCTCTCCGGGCCCTCATGTTTTTGCCTTTGACTGTTTCTGATCATGAGTTGTTGGGAGGTCTGGAGGACACCGTGAAGACAGATTATGTGTCTGTCCCCATAAAAAAAGCTTCAAGGTATGTTCTGTGGGTATGTGGTCTGATCAACTCTTCCCTCATCCCCTTGGCTCTTATTGAAACTGGCTGTGACCATGTCATGGCCAGGAACTCTCTGGAAGCAGCATGCTCGCCTTCCACATACATCAGAACAGGCGCACACACCTGTTGAGAGGGAGGGCAGCCTAAAGCGCCAATCACATGTGAGGTTAGGGGTCCAGGTCCTGTCAACTGCCTGCTTGAGAGCTGTAGGTTACATGAATGAACTAAATGGTTGGGGTTAAAATTAACCAAAACCAGAGAAGATTCATTCCACATTAAAATTAAATGAAATTCTTATTTTGGGGTCTACTGAAAAGGTTTTTGCTTTTTATTTATTTATTTATTTTTAACACAGGAACCTGACTTGTCTGTGTGTTGCCCACAGTTACTGGTGCTGGCACCACAGTGGTCAGGACTGAGCCTTTACATCTAGTATATTTTCTTTCTGTTTTTTTCCAGAAAAAGCCTGGCTATCCTTGGACCCATGATTGGTGATGCCAGGCCATTGGTGCTTTCCTTTTAGTCTGGCAGGACTTTCTAGACACACGTCGAGAAAGACCAGGCCTTCTAAGGGCTTTATCAGCTGAAGAAATCGTGGTGAGGGGCAACTGGCCCAGTGGCTAAAAGCACTTGTCTGGTGACCTGAGTTTGATAAGCAGAGTCCACATAAAAGTGGAAGGAATGAACCACCTCTACCAAGTCAGCCTCTGATCTACGTAATTCAACCCCCACCTTCATACACACAGGCACACACACACACACACATGCATGTGCGCATATGCACACACATACTTTTTAAAAATAAAAAAAACAAAAAGAAGAAAGAAAGAAAAGAAAGAAAGGGAGAGCTAGGGTGTGAGGCAGCCCTGAGCCACCATGCCCGGGACCACTTGTCCTTGCTGCGCCTGCCCTGTGCTTGCAGCCTCTTAGCTTTGCTTGGGCTCTGCCCATTCATTCCATCCTGCACCCACACTCATGGTCCACCAGTCCCACCCTGCAAGGACCACCTCCTTCCAGAAACCTTGCCTCTCCCACCCAGAAGGGTGCCATCCCCTCAGAGGCCCCTCCACACTTCATCAGAGTCTCTCATATCACGCATCCTCTCCTCCATGGGGACAACAAATTGGTTTCATCTCAGGCTTGTTCCAATTGACTGGAGGTGGCTTCCTGGCTTGATAAGGAGGATGAGGTTGTTTGGGAGTGCAGGGGGGATAAAAGAACAGCTGCTGTGGGCATGGGAGGGGGGAGCCCATGCTGGCATTTTTTCTGCCCTACTCTAGTATGCAGTCACTGGACGCTTCTAGAGACAGGGGTCTGTCTCTCCAGTCCCTGTGACACCCCGCACAGGCCAGTGTCCAGTGTCTGGGTATAGAACTGGCCTCAGGGAATATTTAGACTATTCAGCGTCACTGTTAGGGGACAATGTCCTGAAACCCGTCTTTTCTTGATGTCCCCTAGCAGTCGGCCCTCAAATATACCCATGTGGCTGGACCAGGCACTGGGAGGGGTTGGGGGTGCCCCGAACCAGTCCTGTTCTCAGATCCAGGCTGGGAAGAAGAGCTGAGCAACTTCTGGGTGGAATCGTTGGCATTTACATAGCAAACAATACCCAGGTGTGGCAGTATGTCAACAAGCCCTGGCTCAGCAGCTCCCAAGTCTCCACATACTTGAAATGTTTGCCACATGCCAGGCATTAATATTTTAACAGCTGCGCGCTCGTGGCAGGCGGAGCAGTGTCCGGAACACAGCGTAAAAATTGAGTGATAATAGCCTGCCTGTACGCGAGGTCAGTGGGGCACTGGCGCGCCTGCTCTTCTGCCACAGCCTGGCAGCCCAGCTGGTGCTCTCTCCCTTCCAGTCAGCTCCAGAGACCTGGGCTGCAAGCTACTGGGGATGGGGTGGGGGAGGGGGAGAGTGAGACACAACTGTTTGTGCAGGAAGGGCTCCTGGCCTTCGCCACAGTTGGCTCTCAGGACCCTGGGTGAGCCGCCACACCGGGGTGGGGACATTGAAGTGTGTGCATAGGACCACAGGTTCAGTTCCAGCATAACCAAGTAAGTTCTTGCCTTTGGGGATTTAAAATCTAGCAAGGGCTATCTTGGGACGGGGTGAAAAGAAAGGTTTCCTCACTGACAGAATGAATCAAGGGAATAGAACAGGGCCCAAATTCCCAACAACCCTTGAGACATGAAATATATGGATTAGAAGAAGGTGTATGACCCTATTAAATATGGCTCAGACACAAACAAGGTGAATACTCAGAGTAGGAGACCTATAAAAAGTTCTCTCCAGTTAGAAAGCTCCGGAAGTCACCTGCTCCTGAGAGCTTGGCCTGCATCTCTGCCCACAAAGCAGGATGGGGACTGCAATTATCCCCTGATAACAACCAGTGTTTAATGAGTGCATACTGTGTTCTGGGTCTCTGACAGGCCAGACAGAAAGTATCTTCTGCTTTGTAGACGATACCCCACATTGTAGCTGGAGCCAGAGAGCAGTACAGACCATACTTGCAGAGAAGTGAGTGGCTGGGCTCGGATCAAACTTTATGTACAAGAAAATGGAGTATGGTTTGGCTGTACATCCCCCAAAAGCCCATGTATTAAAGGCTGGGTACCCAGCAAGGTATTGGTGTAAGATCTTTAAGGGGTGGGGCCTGGTGGGAGGTTTTAGACCACTGGGAATGTGCCCTTCAAGGGGACTATAGGGCATTGGTCTCTTCATCATTCTTCCCTTAGTGACTGCAAGATGACTTGTTTTACTCTGTCACAAGCTTTCACCAAGATGCACCAGCTTGCTACAGTCCCAAAGGAAAGAGGCTGATTGACTGTGAACTGAGCTATGAGCCAAAATAAACCTTTTCTCTTTTTATTATCTTTTATTTTTTTTAATGTGTGTGTGTGTGTGTGTGTGTGTAGGCTAGAGGCTGACATTGGATGTTTTCCTCAATAGCTCTGCATTTAAAATAAATAAATAAATGTATGTATGTATGTATGTATATGAGTATTCTACCGCATGTATGTATGTGCATCATGTGTGCAGTACCTGAGGAGGCCAAAAGCAGGAGTCATATTCCCTGTACCTGGAGCTGCTATGCGGGTGCTGGAACTCAAACCTGAATCCCCTGGAAGAGCAGCAAGTACTCTTAACTGTAGGGCCATCTCTCTAGGTTCAGTGGGACAGAGTCACTCACTGAAGCTGGAGCTTGCTGATTTGTCTAGACTTTGGAAGCACTGAGTCCCAGGGATTCCCCTACATCCACCTCCCTTGGCACTGGGCTAGCCGGAGCTTACCATTGTGCCAGGCTCTTTAAATGAGTGCTGGCAATCTAAACTAAAGTCCCCATACTTGCGTGACAAACACGCCACTAGAGAGCCCTCTCTCTTGCCGTTCAACCTTTCCCATTTTTAAGGCAGTCATCTCAGCTATTTTGTCATGGTAACAGGAAGCTGGCCAGTGCACAGGTGGGGAGCAATAGTTTGCTGACCTGTGTTCTTGGTGGTATTCTGATTGCTATATTCTATATATATCGTCTAACTTAGCCCCAGTTATCAACCCAGGCCAGGGGACTATTTTTGTACTTCCTTTTAGCAATAAAGAATCTCAAGATTGGGGTTCGGTACCTTATTCAAGATCATGGGTTTAATATGCAATATAGAAATATAGCTAAAATTTGAACTCCTGTAAGACTCTTGTGATGAATCATATATATCCATAAATTATATATATGTCATATGTATAAAATATATAGTATAGATACATATATAAGCAACAGGTAACAATTGTTGAGGGCTTACTAGGCATAAGATACTGTTCTGCAAGCTTTGTTTACAATTACATTACTCTGACTGTTGTATAGGTGATGAAACTAAGCCCAGAGAGGTGAAAGCATTTGCCCTGGAGCACACAGCTTAGCCGAGGTAGAAGAGTTCCGATTCAGGGTAGTACTTCCAGCCCCGTGTCTTAACTAATTGCCTAACTTGCAGGACATCAGAGCTGGGTCAGGCACTCAGGCTCTCCCATGCCCTCACCGCTGAGGAATCCAAGCCCCCAGCCCATGCCGCTTGAGTTCCCAGCAGTCCCTTCAAAAGCTCCCAGAAAGAAGGGCCTCCCCTTTGCAGCCTTCTAACCTCAAACATTTGTGGGGCTTCAGAGACAGCCAGGACTTGAAACGCAGATGTCAAAGTCCTGCATCTGCAGCCCCAAAGCCCCAGGGACTGCCCCATCAGGTCTCCATCAATTTGTCCCTCTGAGTCTGCCCTTGTGAGTCAGTGTGACCCGCCCAGCTCTGGAGCTGCCGGCCAAGTTCCTGTAGTGCTTGCCACTCACAGTGACACCAGACATCCAGGTACTGAGCAGATAGCAATTTTCCTCTTTACTTATTGGTGCAAGACGAGTCAGCGAGCCTGACAGGGCCCCAAACAAGCTGTCAGGAACTTCTAATTAGGGCTGAGCGGTTTAGAGAGTGTGCACGCCCTTCCAGCCTTGGAATTAGCAGGACAAAGTACCCAGATGGAGGCGAGCTGGAAGCAAAGCCTGCCTGCATTGCAAAGGGGGGGGGGACCAGGGCTGAAGCAAGACTGAGCTTGCTCCCCTGGGACAAAACAGGCTCTGTTGGCCTGCTGGCCTCTTCTCCCAAGCATTCAGAAATGCTTGAATGAGGAAGAGATGTGGGACCAGACACCACACACCTGCAAGGTTCACCTTTGCTCTTCTCGCTTCTCCCAGCGTGGAGAAGTAGCAGGAAGGTGTTATGCCTTCGATTTGAATGAGATCAATGAAGCTTAATCCCTGGCTCCAATTCCCATTTCCTCAGCTGTAATGTGTCAAAGTGGCAGAAAGCAGGTAGGAGAGCGGGTAGAACCAAAGTGGCACTTCCCTCAGATGGAGGCTGAGAGGACACTAAGGCCTGTCCTTAGGACTTTGAGGGGTCCTGCAGAGTGCCATGTCCAATGTCCCGCACAAGTCAGCCCTTAAGATGTAGATGCCAACTTTGTTGCTGAGGGTTGTTTTTTTTTTCTTTTCCAAAGGGCAGAGGCTTTGTCACCAAAGAAACTTTCAAAGGAAAAGCTGACCGGTCCCTACATCGAGAGTCTCATTATTTATCCTTAACATCTACCTAAACTGTCGGAGTCAGAACATACATTGTACAAATGAGGAAGTAGAAACTCGAAAAGGCAGAGTTGGACAACAAGTAGCAGGTTCTGGATTTAGATGCTTCTGGTAATAGTCTTGGGCAAAGCAAGTGTGTGTGAGTTCTTCCCACAATGATCCATCACTGGCGTGTTTTTAAGGGTTCTCCTTTACACGGGGCTAAGATGTGCTCCAATCACTGCTTGTCTGTCCTGAGTCTTCTCTTTGGAGACTCATGGCAAATCTAGTCCTGTTTTGATGCTTGACTTCCAGAAGTCAGGGACCATCGTTTCCTCTCCCCCTACCTGAGTCAGTCATCTCAGCAGGGAAGGAAACTCAGGTCCTCTGAGAGAGCAGCC
Source organism: Ellobius talpinus (assembly GCA_001685095.1). Taxonomy (NCBI): domain Eukaryota; kingdom Metazoa; phylum Chordata; class Mammalia; order Rodentia; family Cricetidae; genus Ellobius; species Ellobius talpinus. The sequence goes on along the minus strand of LOJH01000087.1, from coordinate 11,979 downwards.
AGCACTCTTAGCAGCCAGCCTGCCTCTCTCCAGGCCCTGGCTATCAGTTCTATTCTCACCATCGCTATTCCACACAACATTCATTATCCCTTACTGCTTCAGGTCACTCACAAACTTAGTCTCCACCTACGTGAAAGTCTCTGCTAGCATCTTGGAAAGAATGCCTCCTCCCTCCAGTGTAACTCCACGCGCCAGGCTCGCAACTGGAAAGTCCTTTGGAGTCTGAAGCAAAAGGGTCTCTGAGAATTCAAGGCCAGCCTAGACTACAATCACACCCATCCATCCCTCCAGAGTAACTCGGTGCCTCAGATCTTCCCCTTGTCTACCACTGTGACTGAGATCCAGAACATCCTAGATCCAGACTCACTTGTATTTTATGAAGTTTTGTTGGTCTCCAGGAAGCTTCTCCTGCTTTCTGGCCATTATCTCCTTCTTCCCTTTGAGTCAAAAATGATCTGTGCCATGGTCGTTAGAAGCTGGCCTGGGCCTGAGGCTAGCTCAGCCATCCATCATTCACCTCTTTCCCTCAGGTTTCCCCTTTGAGGAACCAAACCACATTTGCCTTGCTCCCCACTTAGAGCCCTCTCTCCAGTTTGGGACAGTGCCCTAGAGGGTGAGCAACTGTAGTTGCCCATTGTCCTCTATCACCCTGGAAGGGAGGGAGGTGAGAGGGAGGGAGGGAGTGGACAGGGCAGAAGACACAGCTATTGGGCATAAGGGAATGAATTCTTTGCACCTGGCTTTGCTGTCAGACAGAGAGAGGACCCAACAGGGCAGCCTTCCTTTACTTCCCATCAGCACCAGAAGCCACAACTTCTTCCTCATGCTGTTAATCATAGCACTTGGGAAACTGAGGTAGGAGGATTGCCCCAAGTTCAAGTCCAGCCTCTGCTACAGAGTAAGGTCCTGCCCCTGCCTCAAGAGCATCCAGCAAAACAAAACAAAACAAAAACACCAAAAGCTCCCTTTAAGGACACATCATTTCCCCCCTGGTGTCTTGACTCACCTGGAATTTAGCCTTCTTGACCCTTGCCTTCCAGAAAGCAATAAACTGGCCCCAGTGTCTCCTTTCAGTCTATTGAGAACAGAATGCCCCGGGGCACTGGGACCATAGGACAAGTCCCCTGGCCTGCCCCATTTAGTATCTCCAAGTAGCTATGAAATCCCTGCAGGAAGCAGGGAGAGGGGCCCTGAGCCTGAGAAAGGGCATACCAGGGAACCAACCCTGCTGGAAGAGGAGGCAGGGCTGCTGGAGGAGTCCTTGGGAGGCAGGAGCTAACATGCCACCTGTCCTTAGGACGAGTGAGAGCCCCCCTTCTAGGCTGTCTGCTACTCTTTATTCATTAAAATGCTCAGATGCTGACTAACTTTATTTGCTCAATATTTATTTCGCCAGCCTTGAAGCAGGAACAAGAGGCAGCGTGATTGAAAGGTTGTCTGGTTTCATTGTGGTTCCTGTAAGTAATTCTCCAGCCTCGGTGGAAATGGTGTTTTATAACTTGCCAGAGCAGATCTCCCTTAGTGAGCTGGAATAGATATTCCCGTGTCACCTACACTGTCCTCTCTCCAACACCCAGGCATCTCCCACCCCCACAGCGTGCTCTCCACACTGGAGCCCTGCTCAGGGGACCAGGAGGCTGACCCCCATTTCTACCACAGGAATAGTCAAGAATACAGAGACCTACGCCCACTGCAAAAACCAAGGAACTGAGGCAAACAGGTCAAGGTCACTTTTCTGGGCCTCCCCTAAGGGCTGGGTTTGCAGAGTTGGGCCCATCCTGGATGGGAGAAGCAAAGGCTAGGGTGCTTTCTGGAATGCATTTAAAATAGGAGACATGTCCTGCCTCCCTGAGACCTTGCCCCTCTGAGCTGAGAAGCTTCCAGGCAGAAAGGACACTATGCTGGAACACACACAGCGGTAGGTCCGGCTGTGTTCCTTCCAACCTATACCATTAGAGGCAGAGTCTTCTTAGAGGGCACAGCTCTCTGCTCCCGGCTCTGATCGGACTCACTGGGGGCCCACGGCGGCCTGTGCTCTCGCCCTTCCCTGGCAGCTCTCCTTTCGCAGTCTAGGCCTCTGGTGGGGCCAGGAGAAGCTCTGTCCTGCCCCCACCACTGATCGCAGCTCTGATTGTAGCAGGCACAACTCCCCCTCTTTACTATTATAACTAAATCAAGTTGGGTGATTTATATTCCCCTTATCTTTCCCGTTTCCGCTTGCTGTCCGATCTGCACTGTTGAACACAGCAGAGTGAAAACACATCACCCATTCCGATCAGCGGCTGCGCAGCTGAAAAGCATCCCTACCCCCGGATGTCTTGTGGGGTCTGTGGAAGGAGGGGGGAATCCTCCCCACTGAATCTGGATTCAGAGAACCCCCAAGCTCTATCTTAAGGGGTCAGTTGAGCACCAATCAGGGGGTCTTGGAAGGGAATGAGAGAGAGCTGTCAACAGGTACCCCACACCCTGGTCTGACTTCTGCCTCAGCTAGCCCAGGCTTCAGACCCTGTTCCAAGAGAGTCTCTGCAGCCTTCCCAGGAGGACCTGACCCACCATCCACTGGGCCTTTCTTAGCCACTTCTTGGGCCCTATTGAGGTGGCAGGAAAGACAGATTAGTGTTTGACATTCTCCCTCCAGGCCAGGCAGCAAGCTCTCTGGGAACTGGTCCTCTCAGGATACCACAGTGGGTAAAGAATATGGCAAAAAACACTGCAAGGTGCTTGGTGTCCTTGAGGCACAGTTTCCACATCTGCAGAAGGGTTACTGATTTTCATTAATGTAAAAAATTAGGTGAGGTTTTTTTTTGTTTGTTTTTTGCTTGTTTTGTGTGTGTGGTGTGTATGTGGGGGTGGGTTCTTTATGTGAGGAACTTTCTTCTATCAAAGGTGGCTATGCTGCCAAGGGTCAATATTCCATAAATTTCCCCCACCTTGTAAAACTTTTATGCAAATCTTTTATTTGCCCCCACTCTGAAACCTTTAGTTTAAGGGAAGGTTCTGCTGCCTTTCAAGAACTTGACCTGGGTTAGCCGACCCCTTCCTCCTTTCCTTCATTTCCTTTACACCCATTATTACATCAGATTGTGAGGCCAAACGCTAACCAATGGGGTGAAACACACTTCTCACCCTGCTTTAGAACAGAAGAAACCCAAGTGAATGAACCTCCTGCCCCGGTGTGCTTGCTAGCCTACTCTGGGTCATGGCACACCCTGTTTACAAAAAGAAATTGTTTTGCCAGGTTACTTTTATCTTCTTCAGGTGCCTCTTTGTGTGACATCAAGAATATTCTTTCCCAACATTTAGGAAGTTGTATTTAAACTGGGGGTGAGAATAAAAGGGACATTATCACCCTGCGCCATTTGTTATTGTTAGTTCAAAGGAGATCATTTATTTTCTCTATTTGTTAAACTTTAAATTTTGTTTATATAAATGTAAGGCCAGTTGGTCCCTCCTGAATAAAGGTAAAATGGCCTAGGACATTTTCTCTATACATTAGTAATGCCTTCCCTGCTAGAGGGTCTGGAGTAAGGACAGCCAGCTCTGTGTCCCTGGGCATGAAAGGTCTTTCAGGGAATAAGAAGATCAAGACCTTAGGTCTTTTCCCACAGAGTCATCTGTCGAGAAAGCCAGTGTTCCTGATAAAGAGATTAAAACTATATTGTAGCTTTGGTGTTATTTTTCCTAGACAGGGTCTCTCCTCATAGCCGAGGCTGACACCCTAGTTCTCCATTTCCCCGCCTCTGCCTCCCAAGGTCTGAGGCTATAAATGTGCATCATTGAAGGTCTGATGGCAAGAAAAGAGCCCAAGAGCCCCAAAGTGAGAGGGTCAGGCAGTGGGGCAGGGGACCTGCTCGAACATCAGTGTCAATGTGGGCTTTGTGGGATGATGGCGCTAAAGCCTTGAAGTCTGGGTTTGGGGCGTACAAGAGAGCTGGCCCAGCAAAAGCAGCCCTGTTGGACAGCAGCCAGAGTCAGCACAGGACAAAGCGGTTGCTATCAGGTGTGCTGCATTCAGCCACCGGGACTCCTAGTCCCCTAACACCGTGGGTGTACACTCTAGTTACCACCAGAGACACATTGTTCCTTGTGACTCCATTCATCGACCCATAAACTCAGTTCTAGAAAGCCCCTATTAAGCGGATACAGTTCTTATCTCAGCACTGTAGATGAAGGATAGAGACACAGACAGTTGGGGTAATTTACCTGAGGTCACACAGTAAGTAGAAGAGCTAGGATCCAAGCCCCAAGTTCACTGTTATAATGAAATGATGACATTGTAATATAGCAATGTCAATTTCTATGCCCCACCCCCATTCTAATCAGCAAGGCCATGCTTACCCTCTGCAATGTAATGGGATTATAGATAAGCCTCAGGAGAATAGTAGGTACTGTTCAGGGATTGGCAGTGACCCCACAGCCTTTCCTTTCTTTCCCTTCTAAGCACCCATACCGTTTGCCTTCCTCAAGCAAAACTATGCTGGAAAGGAAGGATTCAGCCACTCACAACTCACCTAAATGGGGTGTAGTGGCTAGGCAGAGAGCATGCTTGCTGCTGGATCTGCCTTCTAACTTCAGATGAATTCCTAAGTCAGAGTGACATTCTAATTGTAGACTCCCAAGTGAGGAAGGGCAGCCTGGCATGGTGGAAAGGGTGGAGAGCATCGGAACACTCAGCCCGAGTCAGGGGTAGAAGCCTGGTCATGGCTCCCCACTCTTATCCTCAGGAGCTCGCTGTTTCCCTTCTTGTTTGCATTTTATCTATGACTTTGGTTGAGATGCTGGTTTAGGACAGTAATCTCTGAACGACACAAAGTACCCACAAGACAGGAGGAACAACAGTATGCTTTGGACCAAGTCATACCAGTCAGAATCACAGGGCTCTCAACCTTTGGAAGGCAGCCCCAACACCAGGAAGGACTGGGGATGTAAGCTCCTTCTCTCGCAGAACCATCTCTCCAGCCCTTGGCCCTTGGACATGTGATTGTGGATCTTAAGACCCTCTATAGCCAGAATGATAACTGACCAAGAGCTGAGCTAGCCTCCCGGTGCCCAGCCTCAGCACCCACAGGCTCTACCCTGCTCATAGCTGTTCTCTGTCCCTGCTGCTGACTTCTGGCTTGTGCTCTGTCTTCATCATGTCCCTGGAACCCGAACAGATGCAGACAGCAGCCGCAGCTGGCTGGTTACCTGCTGATGCTTGTCAGCTTCCCGGTGGTGGGCTGCAACCAGCTGAGTCCAGGTGGGGAGTGCCAGTGGTCTGAGGTTTTGGTGACAGGAAGAAAGCAGCAGGGAGTCAAAGCTAGAAGAGATGTGGGTTGGTCTGGAGTAGCTGTGCGACCTTGGCCAAGGCCTTCTGTATCCAGGGTTCCATCTGTTTGCACACAGCAGGGAACACTTTGCTCTGCCTTACCTGTTCAAAAGCAGAGGTGGACTTCACTCCTGACAAGATTTGGGTCTCCATGCACTTGTCTTGATTTGGTGACCTTTTTTGACAAGGAGGAGTCTTTACACAATCTTTAGACCCTCCTGTCCTTCACCATCTACAAGTGGCCTTGTCCCAGTGGTCATTATTATAGCCACTCAGCAGGGACAAAAATGTCTGCCCTTAAACCACTTGCCTCAGTGTCCTGAAAGAATCCAGGGAGGAAGATGAATCCAGGAGCAAGCTATGCCTGCAACCCAACCTGTCCCAGCTAAGCAAGGCAAAAAGACTGGACCACTGCCAGCTGTGGGACATAAGACAAAGACAGGCTGGAAAGGTCATCTCATCCTGAAACGGCGCATCAGTGACTACCTCACACTTCACTACGACTCCTGAGTGGAGATCCAGAGTTTGGCAGGAAACCTACTCTACTTCCGCATACGAAGAATGAACCATATAAAAGTGGAAATAAGAAACAACTCAGCTGCCGTGCTGGAGGGTCTGTTAAAGGGGCCGAGGTTGGAGAGTCCCTGAGGCCAGCCTGGGGCAGCAAGATGGCTCAGCAGGTACAAGCGTTTGCCACCTAAACTGGGCAACCCAAGTTCTATCCTTGGGTCCCATTTGGTGGAAGGAAAGAACCGGTTCTCCAAAGTTGTCCTCTGACCTCCACATGCATACCGAGGCATGTATGTGCCCCCTTTCACAAATATACATAAAATAAATACACGTAAAAATATTTCAAATAAAAAGAAATAACTCCAAATTCAATAGCACCTAGCAGAATAAAACACTTAAGAATAGTTTTACCTTGGAAAGTAAAAAGCATCATTGGGGCAAAGAAAAGAGATTTAAATAAATAGAAAGTTACCCTGTGTTTACGGACTGAGAGACTTGATACTGTGAAGCCGGAAATATGCCAATGGGCACTGGGGCCTTGCAAAGGCTACATTCATGCCGCATCATACCCCTGTGACTAGGTGCCGCTTTCCGTGTAAGGTAGGGGAAACCAGGTCCAGGGAGGGCAGACAGAATGCCCAAGATCCCTGAGATGGGGACAGTTGGGGCTCTTCTTACCATACTGTAGTTTGTAAGCTCTGCCTTGTAAAGTCATGGAGTTTCCCAGGCACTCCCGAAGTCTCTGCCAGAGAACAGGCAACAGAAGTAACAATAAAACCCTGAGGGCAAGGCTCAGGGCCCTGCCACTGCCTCCACTTGAGCAGTGCCTTTTGAGTTGTATGTTTGAGGGGTCCATGTAAGAGACCATCAGAACAAGGAACTTTCTGCCTTAAAAGGCTGTTGCTGAGCATTACAACACACGCCTTTAATCCCAGCACCCGAGAGGCAGAGACAGGAGGATCTCTGTGACCTCGAGGCCAGTGTGGTCTACCTAGCAAATTCTAAACCAGTCAAGGCTACAGTGAGACTCTGTCTCAAAAAGGAAGAGAATCATCCCCACAGCTCTCCAGCCTCTTATTTTTCCAGAAAGCTTGTTGGACATATGGACACAAGTTGTTGAATACAAATTAGTTTTTTATTGTCTGAATGTTGTCAGACAAATGGGATAAGGACCCTAGGCTTTGAGGAGCTGGCATCTCATCAGGGTGGGTATAGAGAGAAGATGGGGCTGCAACAAACTGTATGAGAGGCAGGGTGTGAGTTGTTTTTGCTGCTGGATGGGCAGAGGGGGCTCTTGGGGACAACATGTGAGCCAGATCTGAAGCGCAATTGATCCAACAGTGACCATTCCCATGAGCACCAGCTACAGTCTGTGCAATAGTATGGTTCAGACGGAACCAAGGACAGTGAGGGGATGCTCTGCAGGCCTATTTGAGGGATGGTTTTAGGAGGACAGGCTGCCAAGGGTATTCTGACAGCAGAACAACAACAACAAAACCCACATACCAGGACCACATAGGCTTCATCTCAGGAATGCACGGTTAGTTTAACACCAGAAAACCAATTAAAGTAATGGATCAAGAGAATACATCAAGACAATACAAGCCATGTGATCATATCAATAGAAAGACACATATAAGCATTTGACAAAATCATACATTTTCTGGTAAAAACACTCAATAGACCAGGAGTAGAAAGAGATTTTGTCAACCTGATAGAAGGAATCTGTGAAAAAGTCTTAATTAACACCTTATTGGCCAGTGATTGAGTGAATACATTTTCACTAGGAGTAAACAAGGGTGCCCTTATCACCACTCATATTAGCGCTGTGCAGAGATTCAGGGCAGGGGAATTAGGTAACACAATAAAATAAAAGGTGCCTTGATTAGAAAAGAGCCTGGGAAACTCATCCTTTGCAGGTGTCAGGGTCCTAGATCTGGAAAACCCAAAGGTTTCAATTCTCTGAAAATTACATTAAACGTGTTTGGCTAGATTTCAGGGTGCAACGTCAGTGTGCAAAGCTCCGCTCTATCTCTACACTAGCAATGAGCAATCCAAAAGTGGGATGAGAACTAACCCTGCTTGTCGTAACATCAGAAAGAATGAAATACTTAGGACTGATTTTTAACTTTAAAAGCACAGAGTGTCATGGAAAGTCACTAGAGAAGCTGTCAACAAATGGAGGGGCAGCCCATACTCATAGAATGAGCTAAAAATAAGACAACAATGCTCTCCAAATAACCTACAGATTCAGCAGCAGACACCTTTACCAGAATTCCCACTAGCTTCTTTGTGGAAATTGACAAGCTGCTCCTAAAAGTTATTAAGACTTCCACTGGAGGCAGTGCGCAGATGGCTCAGCACTAGAGAGCATCGGTTGCTTTCCCAGAGGACCCAGGTTGGATTCCCAGTACCTGGGGCTCACAACTTTCTGTAACCTCAGTTTCTGGGGCTCCAATGCTCTCTTTCGGCCTCTTGGGATACCAGAAACACACATGGCATGTAGACATACATGCAGACAAAACACACCCACACAGAGGGTAAAATCAAGTTTTTTTTCAAGCACTGTGTATATTTCAAAAAGAAGAAGAATTACCCTGTATACAGAGTAGCCCAAACTATCCTAGAAAATAACAAAATCTATCAAACAGCAACAAAACAAGACAAAAGCCAGACAAAACCTGGATGAGCCACATTTTCTGATTTTAAAACTGAGTTCAATACTACGGCAATCAAGATAGTGTGGTTCTGACATAAATATCAATAATTAGAGCAATAGCACAATAAGGCAGCAGCCAGGCATGGGGGCGCACACCTTTTACCCTAGCACCTAGGAGGCAGGGACAAACAGATCTCTATGAGTTTGAGACCAGCCTGGTCTACAGAGTGAGCTCCAGACCAGCCAGAGCTACAGTGTGAGGAGGCCCTGTCCCACAACAACAGCAATAACAAAACTAGAGTAATAGGGAAGGAATGAGATTCCAGAAATAAACCCTCACAGTTTTGTCCAGGATGTCAAGACCATCAAAATGAAAAAGAACAGTGTCTTCAGCAATTGATTCTGCGGCTGGATATTCACAGGTAAAAGGTTGGAGGTGGAGCCTGCCTTCACGCTATCTAAAAACTGCCTCAGAATGGATCAAAGATCTAAAAATACAGAACGTAGAGCCCAGAGAGGTAAACCTGCAAGACCTCAAGTTAGGCTGTGGCTCCCTAGATAAGTACCAACAACAGACAGAAAAACAGACAACCTGGATTTCATCAAAATGAAGGTGTCTTGTGCTTCAAAAGACACCATCAAGGAAGTAAAAAGACCTGTCACAGAACAAGATAAAATATTTACAAAGTGTAGGCCTGGTAAAAGACTTGTCTTTAAAACACCTATGTAGAATTCTCACAATTCATTAAAAAAAGTCAATTCAGTTAAAAAAAATGGGTAAAGGAGCTGCATAGACATTTCCTTAAGTACACAAAAAGATGCTCAACAGCATTGGTCATCAGGAAGGCAAAAGAGGAAACCAGAGGGCACCACTTCCTGCCCACCACAGTGGGTGTTGTAGAAATAGAATAATTATGGTCCACCATCCTAGTCTCCTGGAACCTGTGTTACCTTTCTTAGCAAGAAGAAGCTGGTGCGTGCAAATGGATTTGGGTCTTGAGATGAGAATGTTATTCTAGATAGTCAGGTTAGGTTCAGTATAACAACAAGAGTCCTTCTAAATGAAAGAGGAAGGTAGGAGAGTCAGAGAAATAATTTCAAATCAGAGTGTATAGAGGGTAGTGGGAACATCAACACAATCCATTTTAGACCCCACCACCCTGAAAATAACCTACAAGCAAATTGACAGTCTCTACCCTCTCAACCTTTGAAACACAAATCAGAAAATGAAACAAGACAATGAAAGTGGGGGTCAGAGAGATGTAATTGCTGGTCCTGAAGTTGGAGGGGACTTGTGCCAAGGATTGTGGGTTGCTAGAAGAAACTGGAAGAGACAAAACAGTGGAGTCCCCTCTTAAGCCTCCAGAAAGAATAGTCCTGCTGACAATTCAGTCTCACAGGAGCCTTGAGACTCTTGACTTCAGAACCATGAGACAGTGAACATGGTTGTTCAAGCCTAGGTCATACCACCCCTTCTCCCTGTAAACTTCCTTGTCCCAACTCTTAGCCTTGAAGGCCCCACTCAGATGGCTTCCCCAAGTGGTACTGGCCCTTCCCTATGCTTCCCCAGGCTCCCACAGCTCATTGGAGGCCATTGCCTGCCATTAATAACAAATGTCTCTTTCACAGTCTTTAATTTCTTCAAGGGGAGGAGTCACCCAGTATTTGTCATTGATGCCTCAGTACCCAGGAGTTTCTGGCACCCAATAAGCATTTGGGAATGGTCAGTACACAGTGGTTTCTAGGACCTAGTAGGTGCTTGGGAATGGTGGATCAAACAGGCTAACAGGCTTACCTGGGCCTCGCCCCAAGCAGAGTCAGCTAAACACAGCAGTAAGGAAACACACCAGACTACAGATGGGTGTCGGGGATGGCACAAACATGCTCTCACACAGCCCTTGCGAGGCTAGCTGGGCAACAGAGCCAGGAGGAAACCGCACCCCACCCCTGTTCCTCTCTCTAAGCTCAAAAGCCTATCCTCTAGGTTCCTCCAGCACAGGATCAAAGATGATGCCCCTCCCAAGGACCTTTGTAAATAAACAGCAGACTGCAATCAACAAGAACTTGCAGGCTCAGGAGCTCTGCAGACGAGAATGGCCTAACATTCACTGAGCATCTATCTACTGTGATAAGTTCAGTGCTTGACCCTCCTGTACACCTTACATGCCGTATTCCTCACAATAAGCAAGTGCCCTTCTTACTCACCGTCCCTGAAATAAGAAGCAGGCAGTAAAGACCAAGCAACATGTCAAGCTGGCATCGATAGGGACTTGGCAGGGGGCACCAGTCTAGGGCAAGTTCTGAGAATCCTGTTCTCCTATTTCTGGCTCTGCCGTTGGCTTTTCTTGGGTCTGAAGGAAAGGTGACTTTTTAAGGGGGCTAGATGCCTTTGTTTTATAAAGCAGAAGATCCTTTCCTACTCTCACTCTGGCTATAGATAGAGGGCAGAGCTCTAGGCAGGGCTAGAGGCCATCAGGTGGGTGGGTGACCCTGCTCAGCACTTCTTAGACCATGCTCTGAAGGTCTGCTTTGGGCTCATGCTACACCTAGCACCCAGACAAGATGGACCACAAAGTGGCAGCGGATGGGGGGGGCAGAGAGGGCTGATGTCACCTCATTTCTTCTGGATCACATACATGGTGGTTACCTAGGTTTCTGAGAGACACAAGTGAAACCCAGAAACTGCCAGAATTAGTTATTACCATCACCACCATTATTAGTGTGTGTAAACTCTGCATGACTAACTTAGGAAGGAAGGGCCTGCTTTCTTTTTCTAGATCCTATGAACACTGGTATGACAATAATAAAAAGTATATATATATACATATATATGTGTGTATATATATATATGCTTTAAAACATGAACTCAGCACTGCCATGTATTTTCTTTTAATTGTTCCCAGTGCCTCCAAGAGCTACACTGAAATTAAATGGGGCAATTATTTAGTTGGCAATTAAAGACTGCAATGATTTATTTTTAAATAGGAATAGCATCATCATAGGGGTGACATGGTGTGAGAGGACAGAGGTGGCCCTCTGCAGAGGCAGGAGGAGAATTAGGAGGATGTGTTGCCCTCTGCAGAGGCAGGAGGAGAATTAGGAGGATGTGTTGCCCTCTGCAGAGGCAGGAGGAGAATTAGGAGGATGTGTTGCCCTCTGTAGAGGCAGGAGGAGAATTAGGAGGATATGTTGCCCTCTGTAGAGGCAGAAGGAGAATTAGAAGGATGTGTTGCCCTCTGTAGAGGCAGGAGGAGAATTAGGAGGATGGGTGGGATGGTAGGCCAGCACAGGAGAAGTGATAGGGATAGGGGTTGGAGGGTGATGGGCTTGCAAAAGGTGTCTTAGCCGGGCCTCCCTGAGCTTCTTTCTCACTTCACAGGTCTGCCATTCCTGGCAGCCACCAGTTTCTGGGGGTCTTCTCCCGCCTTGCCTAGTCAACTCCTGCATTTCCTCTAAGCTTCTTGTCTTAGCTTTCTATTGCCATGATAAAAAAAAAAAAAAA